>JAHXMU010010200.1:0-12431 GCA_019455685.1 Philornis downsi
CAAAATTGGAGAATATGGCTTGCAAGACTCCCCACAGAAATTTGGGAGGCCTTAAAACAGCATTAACCAGAGCAGCGTCCTCGATCTCCATGGAAATCGTACGTGCGGCTATAGCCCAATGGCCACACCGTTTGAAAGCTTGTGTTAAAGCAAAAGGCGGCCATTTCAAGTGAATACAATTTTTTTTAATAACCAATATTGTCTTCTAATAAATGAAATAATTTTGAATACAATGAATATTGGTTTTTTTATCGCGTTTTATATTTGTAACAGAACATATGGCTGGACTAGGTATATACGATGTATAGCACTGTTTGAAATGCTTATCATTTCAGCTAACTCACGCACCTTTAGCCAATGATTGCCCCATATCATTTTGTGGATATTCCTAACTGTGTCTGACGTGGACATCTCTATTGCTATCCTCTCTGCTATCCAATGTTTTACAGTCATAAACGGAAGAGCAGACTTCCCCAGAGTAGAATTTAGCTCGTCTTTAATATTGGTTGGACTGAGACCTTTCAAATGGATATATTGAATTACATAACGGCGACCAATTTTTTCATTGTTTCCAAATTCACTGAAATTGTTTGCTTTTGATGGCTCAAATAAAAATATTGAACAACTTGGCGCCTTGAAACTTAGACCATGTTTCATAAGCTTACCACTTTTCACTAAAATATTTTTTTTTTTAATACTGGCGCCATCTATACGTCAGATCGGCTAGTTTTGCTACTGTCCTTGTGTTATATGAATTCATATTAAAATATTTCATTCTGGAGAAGTTTTAAATTTGGACAAAATACCCAAGGAATATCTATTAGCGAGAAGTTTTTAATATAATTGCTTCTCAGTTTCCCTAGAAAAAAGTGCTTGGATGTGAAGTCAAATAACGTACATATAATAGCAAATTGTAACAAAGTAATAGGAAAATACGACATTATCATTAATTCTAACAATACCATCATAGCAATACGTTTTGACACTTCAAAAACAAAGAAGTTTATCCCCACATAAAATTAATTCTAACGCTCTAAACTGCAAAGTGCCGCGTAATTGTTTACGCACAATTTTAAATATACAATTTTTCTTATTGAATGCTCCGGCCCACATATTGTTGCCTCAGAAATTTTCGTAAATCTTTACTAATGAACGGAATTTGATATTTGATTGTGTGACACTCTGTCCGCCTGAAGTGCATTTCTTGCGTTGAAAGATACAACATTTTTCATTCCAGTGAGGCCCGTTTAATAAATCACGACTGGCGTTATTTGATTTACAACATCGACAGCCATATGACATATTCAATGTAGTCGAGATCTACGATAACCAAGTGTGAGGAATTTTGTTGCTGTTTAGTTTCTGTGTACTTCACTATTGATGGACAGTTTTGGGCTAAAGTGCACCCAGTTTGCTGACACTGTTGCTAATCAGTCAAACTAATCAGATAGTGATGTAAACTGCGTAATTTGCATTTTTTTTGCATATTTAATTGCACTGGGTATTCGTATTTTGGCGAAAATTGCAAAAATTTATAATGATGTTGTTAAAGCTACTGCTACTGTATTAAATAGGTTCTTATCGTTAGGAAAAAGTTACATAAAAGTTTAACAAATCATTGGTTTATGAGGATGTTATGTATGAACATACGCCAGTGCCTTTGGACTAATTGTACGAGGAGATTGTTATAAAAATGCTTCATCTGTTTTTGACCTACGTTTCGGTATAGCTTTTAGTAATTTTATACCTCATACCTCAAAAGTATTTACGTGACAATGTTGCGAATCAAACCAAACCAGCCTATAATCGGGCGTAACTCAAAGGAGTATGAAATACAATTTTGATTCACTATTACCTCCACTCTCTTCACGTCCTTTGATTTAGAATTAATCCGCAATAGCTCCCCTAGAAACACATGAGGCTTTAGATAAACTGGCTCCAACCACTCCAAGGTGAGGGAATGTGGATGATTTCTCCTAAACGTGTTATATCTCAGTATCCAAAACTTAGTCGTTTATAAATCAACCGAAATGTCACAATTGTCTCAAGATATTTCAACAATTTTCTCAGCATAGTGATATTTTTTTGCTGCGAAATATCACAATACTCACCACAACTACCTAGTTGTGATGCAAACTTGACTGCAACACCAATGAATTTAACGTTGGGTTATATCCTGGGAGGTAAATACTTGCAGTCGAACAATCATTCAGTACTGCTTATGTAGTGTTATTATGTAGTTCTGGCATTACATATTCGGATACATTTCTCAAACATGATTTATTTTTTTAATTTATACAGGGTGTCCGTCGTGAAGGTATACTACTTATATTAATAAATGTTTTATTCAATGTCGGCAATTATGTATGGAATACAATATTAGATAAATGTCCGCCTCTGTTAGCCTAACAAATGCGAGCCCTTTTGAGCACATTTTTTATTACATTCTCATACATTTCACGCGATATTTCATTAATTTCATCATGAATATTTTGTTTGAGTTGCTCAAGCGTTTCTGGTTTGTTTGCATAAACCTTGCTTATCAAATATCCACCAAAAAAAGGAAGTCCGGAGCAGTCAAATCAGGCGACCGTGGAAGCCAATCAACATCACCATTTCTTGAAACAACTTGTTGTGGAAAGGCATCTCGCAGTAATTCCATTGTAATCCTGGTTGTATGCGATGTGACAACGTCTTGTTGATACCACATGTTAATCAAGCCCAAAGCATGCAGTTGTGATGTTAAAAAGTTTTCAATCATATCACGATCCAATGATTCCTCCTGACCAAATTGCACACCAGACTGTCACTTTTAATGGATTCAAAGGTGACTGATGAATAATTTGAGGGTTTTCCATTGCCCAGAATCGACTGTTTATTCACATATCCTTTCAAATGAAAATGAGCCTCGTCACTCATTATGATTTTTTCATGAAAATCGGGGTGAGCTGTAACATCCTATGGGGATATGTACGGTGGCGTAAATGGCCCTGTGGAAGAAGCTCTTGTGTCAACTGAATCTTAAATAGAAACAAATGCAAATCCTTGTGCAAAATTATGGCCAAAGTTGTTCTTTGAAGACAAAGCTCCTGAGCACGGCGCCGAATTGAAATTGATGGATAGTTTCGAACACTTTCCTGAGCAGCAGTAATGTTTACAGCCGATCTTGCAGTACATTGTGGTCCATGCTTGGCCCTATCAGCTACAGACCCTCTTTCTTCGAAATCATTCACTACACGATAAATAATGTGTCTTGTTGGCACGTTGTTTCTCCCAAAAATTTCACGTAACTTTCTCATCGTCACAGTAATTGATGATTGATTTTGATAAAATATTTTAAGGATTAAAACACGTTGGTTTATCGAATATTTTTCCATAATAAATTTGACACGTCTCTACTTCACGACTGCCAAATATGAACTGTCAAGGCTAATGTTTGCCGTAATGGCGACAAAACAAAGTAGTAAATTTTCCCGACGGACACCCTGCATTTGGAAGATCTTCAAGAATCAATGTTTTACAACTTCCGCTGGCACTAACGCTAATAATGCAGTGGTCTTTTCGATTTCGTACGATTATGAAATTCAATAATTCCATATGAATACTGAAAATTCCCACTATTATGCTTTGGATTTAAGAAGCTCTTGATGTACTTCACTATAAATTGTTGATGCTACACATTTTATACCCTATTTCTCTTCATATTCGTTGCTAATACTGCCATTACTATTCACTATTACTATTACTCTTATTATAATAATCATTATAAAAACTTTTTAAAAACTGAATTGTAAAATTTCAATCTTGTGCCGCAAAATGTTTGTTTGCGTAATCAATTTGGCCGTATGCGGCTGTGGATTGCGATATGGAAATAAAAAAAAAGAGAAACTGTATTACACGCAATAGGAGGGATGTCCGATGCAAATATCAAATTGGTTAGAGATTGACTACTCTAGTCGAAAGTGCCCAAAAGGATCTGCATGTATAACTAAACATATCTAGCCGGACGCACCATTGTTAATGCTGATGCAAATAGTTTTCCACTTCAGTAAGCCACTACGTGAAATTAGTGCAAAGTGCGTGTGTATGTTGGATTTGGACACCTATACCTTCAATCCAGTTGACGAGTTGATTCGCTTGCCTTAGGGATGGTTTGTACGTTACTAAAGGATAGGCGGCGTGTGAGTTTAGCAGTTGAATGGTGATGATTGACCGATATATTAAAAATGGTTGCATTAGATTTTGTGTTGATTTTCGCATAATTTCTTGACCGGGGATCACTGTGCTAAAAACATCCGCACTAAAAATTTAATATTTGTAATTGTGATGACAATTTCCTTTCAAATGAACTTTTCGTTTCTTTAAAAACGCTCTAATGTTTAAGAACAACGTGAAGTTTTGGCACGGCGACAACTTTTCCCTCATGTGAACCCATGAAGTTATGGATAACAACTTTATAATACAAAGCGCAATCTTTGATTCATGCCCTAAAAGGGATCTACTTCCCTGCTGTATTGTATATTTGTTACAATATAATTTTGTTACAATACAATTTGTTAAAAACTCTCTCTTGAATTTGGAGAAGCTAATCCAGAATTTAGGATTAGGTCACATTTTCGCTGGTTAGATCAATTATTTATTGGTAGCGAACTCAGTCTATAATAAGACGATTTACTTACGACTCTTGTGAATGAGTCTTGAGACGACTTATGGCTCTTGTGAATGAGTCCTGAGGAGACATTCGTGAAGGTAACGGCATGAGTTGATCAAGCGAATGTCTTATACTAGTAAGCTTATCGTAGCAGATCTTCCATCTTTTATTTGAAATTTACACTCTTAGAAAGTAATGTTGCAAGATTTCATCCTGTGCTGACAACTGCAAGGCATACTTAAAACTATTCTCATTTGTCAAAAGTAATTTATAAATATACCCCGGTACAAACGTGCTATTTATTGTTTGCTGGATTTAGTTGTCATAAATAAATTCTGCATTCAGCAATCATTCTATGCAATGCTGCAAGTCTATATCATGATAAATTTATAATTTAAAAATTAGCTGAAGATTTATAAGGCATTTGAGGTACGGTTGAGAGTTCTCCGATTGAGATATTATTTTGCATAAACTACGTTTTATTGGAGATTAACGGAATTGGGAGAAAAGCGAAAAGTAGTTGTAACTATGCGAGCTTATTGTGGGTAGGTCGGTCTGGCAATGCTGTAAAATACCTGTCGTCTAAGCAAACTTTCCTAAATTATCAATTTCCGGCACATTGTTTTTTTAGAGAATGTAAGTGTCAATTTTGTGTGCTATTTATGCAAGATCTAGTGTGTCCGACGTATTAAACCCTAAATATAGGGTTATCCATTTAGTAGCTTAAAAATCGCTGGTCTGGCAAGGCTGTCAGCTGTTAAATACATGTCATCTGAAGTGTTATTTATTTAGTGAAAGGTTTGCCATTTACGAATATGAATCGTTTAACAACCGAAGATCGCGTGAAAATAGTTAAAACTCACTACAAAAGTGGTGATTCAAATGTGATTTAACACGGCCGATTGAAAGTCCTTCAAGACGGTATTGTTCCGGTATAAGCTTGGTTGAGAGAGAATTCTTCGTTTAAGCACAGTCAAAACCATCGACTTTATATATGACTGAAGATTTTGGCGTTCCGAAATTCGTCTGAAAAATAAGTATGCAAATTTTTCAAAGTCTTTCAAGTTGCGATTGTTTGAAAGTTTTCAAAAAGCGGACTTTTTCATTTTGGCAACGTCAATTCACCACCAAGGTCATCCGATTTGTCGTCGTCAGACTTTTTTTGCACGGCTAAATCGTAGACCGTATTTACGCGGATAATACTCAAACGTACTGCCCGAAATGTGCGAAAAAGTAGTCAAAACTACCTCAAAAGCATCCAATCCAATCACTTAAATGAGGTTGTATTTCATAATGGACCCTGCTAAGCATTATAATGAAATAAAAGTTTCATCGAAATTATAGCTTTATGTGTGTTTTATTTAACTTTACTTTTGAAACCGAAAAATGGATAACCCTTTAAAAAATGATTTTAGATCATTATTCGATTTCAAGATAACTTATCTATTAACAATTACTTATTATTGCTAATAGAAATAATACTACCTTCAGTGCACTTAGCTCTTAATACATTCTTCTGCCTAATCGCGACCTAGAAGGTCTGTAACTTCACAATGCAATTGAAAAGCTGTGCCCGCCCGAATACGAAAATGTTCTCAATGGACAGCACAAGTCAAACATAACTAATTACAGCGAGTTAATATCTAAGCATGCATTTGTCCAACTGATGCACATAAATGATAATTACAAGATGTTCAAAGTCATCATGTCCGTGGTAATTGCGATAATCTTTCCATAATCTAATCCGATATATAATATTTTGTACGAGAAGAGGTCATATTTGCGATGTACACTTATTCGTCCACATCTCGGTACATATTTTACGCCGCTGTGGCCCGAAGTTTCGGCCCGCTTGTCCTACTTTGTGTCCGACCGTGGTGCTCGCGACTATCGTTTGCACGATCGCAGGTTCTATCAAGCAGCTATAATTACTTGATCGGCGGTCAGCTCGATGTATCTGACGGACACTTCAAGTAGTCGAATAATCGACAAGTATTGTAAATGCTTCTCAAACTTTGACGTTCGGAGTCGTCGTTAAACTGTAGGTCCCATTGAGTGATTCCAAAAATAGAGTGCCTATAAGTAAATCCATCGAATGTCAGAAGGTCCCCCATGTCTCATTCATGAGCTTCAAGGAAATTTGTTTGTTTGCCTCACTTTACGCTTGTTAATTCGTCCTTTTTGGTATTTTGACTTTCGTGATCCTTTTTGGCTTTCGTATCGCTCAATGAAGTTCGGAAATTTTCACACCGGTGACACCGGTGAATGTATTTGAGAAAATTTGCTTTTTTAATAAGAATCAGAACAGTGAATGGCAAAAGTTCCCTAGAGAGGAGCCATAGATAAACAATTATTTATATTGTTGTCTCCTACAAAGGACAAAACAAGCCGAGCTGACATGTGGCTGATGGCAGTACTTTAAAAAAAATAGTTTTGGTGAAAAGTGGTAACCTTATAGGACGTATGTTTTAAGTTTCAAGGCATCACGTTGTTGGGTTTTTTTTTGTAAACATGAAAACTTAAAAAAATTGGTCACCGTTATGCAATTCTATATTTCCATTTAAAAGGTCTCAGTCCAACCAATATTAAAGCCGAGCTGAATTCACTCTGGGAAGTCTGCTCCTTCATTCACGACTATAACATATTGGGTAGCAGAGTTTAAACGAGGCCATATGAGCTGCCAAGACTAATATCCTAGTGGTCGATCAAATGAGGTGTCCACGCCAGACCCGCCAGACAAGCCAAACCTTCGTCGGCTGAAGCTCACGTACCTTCATGTCTAAAATGATCGGCATTTCAAAAAGTGCTATACATATATCGTATATTAATCGAAGATTTGGAGATAAGATAGCTTTGGACAAGATGAGTGCCGCACCTGCGCTTAGTATTGGCTCATTGTCGGCTGAAAATTTGTGTGCTAGCTGAAATGACAGACATTTCAAAAAGTGTCATACATCGTATATTGACCGAAGATTTGAAGATGAGAAAGCTGTGCGCAAAATGGGTGCCGCGATTGCTTGCAGTAGAATGTCGTGAAGATGTTTGAGTAGAGTGTTTGGTGATGTTTCACCGTAATAAAGCGAAATTTTTGCTTCGACTTATAATCAGAAATAAGACACGGATCATTCACACCTGGGCAAAGGAACAGGCAAAACAGTTTAATGAAATGAGAGAATCGTGTCCAAAGAAGGCGAAGAGGGGAGGCAAGGTCACGGCATCTGTTTTTTTGGGATGCGCATGAAATTATTTTTATTGATTATCTTCATAAAGGAAAAAGCTATCATCGGATAATATTATGGTAATTTATTGCAGCCTTGAGGTGACGAAATTGTGGAAGAAAGGCTCATTTGGCGCAAAAGAAAGTGTTGTTTTATAAAGACAATGTTCCAGTTCACACATCCGCTGTTGCGATAGCCAAAATTAATTAATTAAAGCACGAATTGCTTCATCACACACCTTGTTCACCAAATTTATCTTGCTCGAACTATTTTTTATTTCCAAACTTCAAAAAAGTGCTCGGTGGTAGAATATTTGCCAACAATGACGAGGTGTAGTCTACGAGTGGTGGCTATTTTAAGGAGTTTGACAGTCCTTACTATAAACAGGATATAGAAGCTATTGAATATTGCTGGAAAAAGTGTATTGAGCTAAAAGGAGATTCTGTTGAAAAATAAGGAAAAATTTTCCCATCTTTTTTGTGTCTTCTTTTTTAAGTCGGCTAGTCTTTGAACAGGCTTTGTAAAACCAGACGTTTTTGTGTAGTTGTACCGCATAGTCGTCTACCGATTGTCATGAAACTTTCACAGTATATTCATGTCGCCCAGGAAGGAATCATAGGTTATATTAAGTCTTTATTGGACAAAGGGTCGTGGGACCGAACATACAAACAACAATTTTGAACTAGCATATCTAATGATTACATGGGCGGTGCCCTGCTCACTCTAAGAACTTCCTTATGGTGGCCAAAGTAATGAACCTATCGTCATGCAAATTTAACAGCATGTTTGCATCAATCACAAAATTTTCATATGCTGTATTAGGTTGGGCGTCTATATCTCTTGAATTGAATTGGAAGTACAATGTTCGGATTAGATGCACGTTTTACTAATATAGAAAGAACTATGACCGAACAATAAGCTGGCAGTACCACAATTTGTTTTAGAATAAAGAAAATGTTTTCCATCAATAAATCATAAGAGTGCCATCATTAGTTTTTTCTTCCATCCATCTAATGCGCTATATAGTCTAACAGGACCTTAAAAGGCCTTTTGCAGAGCAACAGGCAAAACCAAAAGAGCAGGTAATAATTTGAAATATGGGCGTCGTTATTCTCTAGATTTTGTTATATTTGCATACGGATCGAACACAGATCGTTTACTCACATCTTTTTGTTATTAAATGTTTTCTTCATTGGACAATTATTCAATCACTCACCCCAAAGGGTATGAAATCCATAAATCTATAATTTAAATGTCCTTAAAATATAACCGTTGCTATGCTGTTAATATTTAGAGCATTGGCAAGGTTTCTTTGTATTTCTTTAACTTTTCAGGGAAAACTTCCGCTTATCCTAAATTGTCGTTTGAGCACTAGAATATTCAATCAGTTTTATTCCATTCACACTCGAGAAAAGCAGTTTTTTCTTCAATTTTAATTGAACACGATATAAACTTCGTGGTAGTGATTTTCGATAATATCGAACAAAATATGCAAATTTCGTGCTTACCTGAGTATTTGTTCGTTGTTCGTTGTTTGCTCCTAATTCGTGATTAAACGTTAGATGTAGTTCATCAACGAAGTGTTTCCGTTGCTTTCTAAACGAAATTATCCAAAGAAACTTTTTGCGATTTGTTTATTCTAGTTTTTCTTCACTTTAACACCTTGAATGCTTGAACGATATTAAATAGCTGAAAAGTTTGACCGGCAGTCCAAGCTCAGATTTATCACCAGTCTTGTGTTTCTGTTGCTGCTGCTTGTGAGCGAACCCAACCAACTGACCGTAGTGGTGGCACCACCGACACTCAGCACTGGCACAGAAGTTGAGTTGGATTGTCGATTTGTGTTTTTTTTTTGTTTTCTTTTTTTTTTGCTTATTTGTTTTTGCTATTAGACTGACCACCGGCTTAACCGCAATTGTCTGCGAGTGCGATTTTCAAAACGATAATTGTTGGAAGTTTCAAAGTTAAGAAAAGCTGTTGTGGTAAATTGTTTTTAATATTTTTGTGCATGAAATTTAGTTTGAAACGGAAAATGACAAAACATTTTTTGTCGTTGGCATTTTTGGTCTGATAACATTCAAATTGCCCTACAATTGGTCTTTATCGATTGCGATAGGCATATTTGTTGAGATTAATTGGTGGTTACAGACAGTTTGCTTGGGAACGAAAATGTACAGTGAAATCAATTTTGGGTTCATACCACAACATGCGTAACGATAGGAGAATGCGTAAGACACAGTGTTTCGGAACAGGAAATGGAAACCGCACAGCTATCAAGATATCTAATGCAACATTGCTTCATTATATGTTAATGTCTTTGCGCCTCGACAGTGCTTGACTATCATTGCCAAAGAAATGTAAACTGATTATGCCACGGAACCAAATACGATCGTTGTGGCTCTATTGGGAAGCGTTTCGAATGCCTTATTTATAAATTATCTTTTCAAAGATCACTGATTTTCTAATAAAAATTCCATGATAAGCAGCCTAAGGGACATGTCAAACCTATACTTTAGAAACAGGAAATAGAAGCCGTGCAGTTATCACCATATCTAACGCAATATTGCTCAATCACATCTTAATGTCTGCAGATCAGCGGCAATCAACCGTCGTTATAGAAGAAATGTAATGAAACTATGTCAAGAGGCCAAAAGTACTGGCGTAACACGATTTTTTATGGGTCTAATGAGAAGCGCCTCGAACTTCTTATTTACAAATTCTCCTTTCGAAGATCTCTGATTTTCTAACAAAAAATTCCACGAGATGTGTCAGTTCTATTGCAGGCAAACATGTACTGTAGCCCAGTTTATTGAATAAAATACTCGCAATGAATTGTTTGAACTGGTTGCTATGAAATCGTATCAACAAATGCTTTGTCGATAACGATTCCATTGCGATAGGAAAAGTGAACTCCAAAAAAGCAAACTTTTAGTTTTTCTGATTGAAAAATCAAAACCAAACAATAAATATGCGAAAAATTTAATTCTTAATTAATTGACAGAACATCAAATATATACCAACAAGTTCAATACAAACGGTTTGCACAAATCATTGGGGAAAGTTTGCATACGACAATGACAAAAGCCGCAATTAGAATTGCGGTTACGATAGACTGTCGTGCTATTTTGGGATCTTCTTAAAGGTTCTCAACAAACAAGAAATGCTTGCCCGGAGATCGGAAGTCGTGAGCTGCTTGGGAAATTTTGCAGAGGGATCTGGTTACTCCCAAGAGAATATCAATTGGAGGACCCAACTTTGAACTTACCACATTCCCCATCTTTTGATGTTAATCATAACGATGGTAATCATAGACTGTCGTGCTATTTTGCGTTCTTCTTAAAGGTTCTCAACAAACAAGGAATGCTTGCCCGGAGGTCGGAAGTCGTGAGCTGCTTGGGAAATTCTGCAGAGGGATCTGGTTACTCCCAAGAGAACAACAATCGGAGGACCCAATTTTGAACTTACCACATTCCCCATCTTTTGATGTTAATCAAAACTACTCATGGATGTCAATGAAGCCAATCTGTTTACATAGAAACTTTCCTTTTATTATGGAATCAGTTTATATTTCCACTAAAGGTACAAATCAAAGATGGACGGCGCAGAAGAGGGCGGCCAAAACTCCGTTGGAAGCGCCAGGCTTTTGAAATGCTATGGAAACTTGGTGTGATGAATTGAGAGGAGAAGCGCAGAAGATCGAAGCGTTTGGAATTATTTTCTACGGGCGGCGTATAATTGATAAGGATGTCTATTCCAGTCGCCACCTAAGAAGAAGAAAGGGAATATTAAGAAATGTAGCTGGAACAGCAAGATATTAAAATTCGTTTTTTTCAACATCGTTCGTTGGCAACTGAGAAAGTTTTGTGCCCTTTGAGTTGTAAGTCGTTGTTGGCATTAGATAAATTAATAGCTTACCACACTGTGCTAAGCTATGGACCACTGCTCGGCTACACACCTGTATTGTATATTTGTTGTTCCTTTTGTTGGTGATAAATATTGGCTTCTTTTGACCATATTATAATTGGCGATTGAGGCTGGTCTCTGTGGACTGACCAAACATACATGATTTATGTTCGTACGCATAATTTAACCCCTTTTGGGTTGTTAGGACACTGCGAAACAAAGTAGCTCTGCTGTGCGCAGCCTTGCCTGCCATGGACCGTTAATGGGTTAGTGCATTCATTGGTTATGGCAAATCTATTTGTGGTGTACGAGTACATTGTGACGGAAAACTCTTGGGTCACTGAATGGAAATGTTGCACGTAATGAAAACTGAAAAACGCATAAACCTGTTAGAGTTCATTTCGAGATTGTGCAAAAAGGGGACAAGTGCGCAGCCAAAAGCAAATCAGTTAACATTTAGTTTTGGCCAAACACCATATTGAGTAGTACACCGAATTGTGGCGTGCAAGCAGCGCCTGCGACAGTGAGGCCTAAAATACATTTCGCTCGACAACAAAACAAAGTGTAAATGTCACAAAACACTGGAATACTCAAAGTGCGTGTAAAATGATGCCAAACAAGCGAAAGATATTACGTGTATGATGCGCGCTAAGCACTGC
>JAHXMU010010202.1:0-12983 GCA_019455685.1 Philornis downsi
AAGAGATTCTTATAAAAGATGTGTCAAAAGAAAGTTTATATCTGTGGCCACAAGCAAACCCGACTCAAGCTGGGTTAAGAAAAGTCTAGCTTATTCGTTATTATTATTCTCCTTGTTCATATGCATCTAATCCAAATTCCAAAATTCGGTGTAGTATAAAAGTTATAGCAATTATTCATATCAGCGATTTTTGGAAAAATACATAACACCTCTAAATATTGAAATAAGCGAGAGCATCTTTTTTGTTGCTGTTGTTTATGTTATTACACATGTAGCATTCCAAAAATGATTTTAAAATTCTGTACATTTAGAAATTTACAATAAATATTTATACGAAAGCATTTCTGAAAAACACTTAACAACTCAAGATAGTTAATATCAAGTTCAGTCGTTTTTCATTGTAACCACAAATATACGAGTATATTTAATGGATCGATTAAAAGAAAAGCAAGGCGTTTATGAAAAAAATGTTTATTAATTATGCAAAATACACAATTTGGGAATTTATTTCTTAAAAATAATATCATCTCGAACAATAACATTTCTTTTGGCGGCTCGGCAAGCTCTGACCAATTCTTCTAAATGCGCCAGGGAGGTCAATTTACTCGCGTAAACTTTAGTTTTGAGATAACCCTACAGGAAAAATGCCCAAATGGACTAAATCAGGACTGCGTCGAAGCCAATTTATGTCACCTACAATAAAGGGTGGCGCATATGTAACGTTAAGATTTATTTAATGTATAAATTTTTTCTTTCTGCTTTTATTTAACGTTGGCATTTATAACAATTTACAATATAGTTTGGAAATATTCCCACTTTATGTTTCAAAGATAATATTTTTCCAATGGTGATCATTGTTTGCATTTCCCATAACTTTTCTTAGAATTTCAGGACCCAGCGCCTCCAATTCTTCTCGGATATTGACCTTAAGTTGTTGGATGGTTCTTGGCTTATTGGCATATACCTTACCCTTTAGGTGATCCCAAAGAATAAAATCGGGAGCCGTTAAATCAAGCGAACGTGGTAGCCACTTAAAATCAGAAAAACGGGATATTACACGGCTGCCAAAAATTTCGCGCAGGACAGCCATAGTTGGAAAAGCTGATAGAGCTGTGGCTTCATTTTGTTGGAATCACAATACAGATGTATTGTTCTGCACCTCAGGCCTTAAAAAATTTTCAATCATTTCCCGGTATTGAATGCCATTCACATTAATCGGAACTTCTTCGTTGTTTTCGAAAAAATATGGTCCAATGATCCTCTCTGAAGTTATTCCACACCATACTGTGCATCTAAGTGGATGCATTTGATCTTCAACAATTATTCTTGGGTTTTCGGTGCTACATATTCTGCAATTTTGTTTATTCACGTGACCATTTAGGTGAAAATGAGTCTCATCATCATAAATTCTTTGTTTTATAAGCACAATTCTTGAAAACGGCGACTATGTTGAATGCGTTCTTGTGCATCATTTGGTTTTAACTCGTGAACCAATTGCATCTTATATGGGAAAAGATGTAACATATGTAAAATTCTTAGCAAAGACCGCCTAGACATCTCTAACTGTTGAGAACGTCGCCTGGTGGAAGTTTCGGGGTTTTCCTGAATACTTGCTTGTACTCTAGCATGCGGAAGATCACAGACAGCCCCTTGTTTTCCAAAACACTGAACCAATCGGTAAATTGTTGGAGCTCTAGAAGCATTAGGAACATGAAAGAAATTTCGATATTACCTGAATGATCGAATACTGACTTTCAAAGTAAAATGGAACAACCTTGGTTCTTTGTTCTGTGCTGAGCCTTTCCCAAGTATAATTTAGTTAATTCTGTAAAGAGACGAAAAAAAGACTTAAACAAAAAATGTATTCTCTGATCAAATGTTAACGTTAATTATGCGCCACTCTATAGAAGTCTATTTGCTAGGAAAAACTTCAGGAACTAGTACCTGAAATGTGTTGGACGTGTGTGACGTTTTCATGCCGTCACCATGTTCTTTGGTCGTTGCCAGAGAAATTTTGAAATTCAGGCAATAAGAAATTGCCTAACGTCTCTTCATAACGCCATTGACTTCACGGTATTCGCTTTACGTCCCCTTTAAACTTCAAGGAAAGCAAGTCCCGATAATTTCTCGCGACGATATCGCAATTTAAACGGTCATTTTAGGCGAACAATGAGATTTCTGATGCTTCTATTTCGGATTCGTTGCACTCCAGTGGTAGAAATTCTCTTTGTTTGCATCTCCATTAAAACGAAGATGAACTTCGTCCATAAATAATATGTTGGTTAATGTTAAAAAGCGCTCAATTGTCTGTAGGCAAACTCTGGTTCTGGCTGGCAGTCCAGTGCTTTAATTTCTGAACCATTTAAATTTTGTACGGGTGCAGCTTTAGGTAATGATAATCTACACACATCCATAAAATCTTACGCTCTTCCTAACTGAAACATACGGATCGTAACAAACAGACTGATTAACACTCTTTGTCTTCAATCATCCAGATTTTGATTCTTCCCAGTGTTGTATCGGCCGCTTGGCGCAATGTCTCAGTGGCGAAAATCTCGAATATTGAGGAATCTTCTACGCGCTATAGACGCGACTCAATATTTTGTAATACTCTCTCATGCACAGTGCGCGATCCACTCCCGAAAAACGCTTTATAGCAAACCAGGCTACCGATTGACAAAACGTATAACAAAACCCTCAAGTTGGTTGCAATCGCACAGTAAGCTAAAAAAATACAGGGTGGCGCAATAGAACGTGCATATTTAAAAAATAGATTAAAAAATAAATACAAAAGGTATGGTTAAAATAAATCTAAGGCATTGTAGAGTAATAAATGGAGTTTATTTTTTAAAAATAACATCATATAAATGGTGACCCTCTCAACGACGGCACTCCTCTAACCGCAAACGAAAATTATTGAAAACTTTCTTCAGTAATACTGGTGTAATGGCTGCCATTTCACCACGGATATTCTCCTTGAACTGAACGGTGTTTCTTGGATTATTACTGTAGACTTTGTGTTTGAGGTATCCCCACAAAAAAATAAGTCAAGAGGCGTCAAGTCTGGACTACGTGGCCTCTTTCGAAATCAGTCTGCCAGGGAACATCTGCTTCACCACCGCCATGGAGTCATTTGATGAGTGACAGGTAGCTCCATCTTGTTGGAACCAAGTTCTGGAATTCACTATTCTTAAACTTTCAATTTCTGGAGCCAAAAATCCGTCCGCCATACTGCCACTTTAGGACTATTCAATGGTTTCTGGTGTTTGATTTTGGGATTTTCATTGTTCCAGCAACGACAATTTTGACGGTTTACGAACCCATTCATAAGGAAATGAGCCTCGTCAGAGAAAAGGATATTGTCAAAATTGGAAAATCGATGAAGCATTTCATTAGCAAATGCGAGCCTTGCTATGAAGTCAGACTCTTTCAATTCTTGTGTTAATTGCAGCTTATATGGATGCAGCTTATGATCCAATGTTAAAATTCGTTACAAACTTCGTCGCGATAATTGTAAGACAGACGATCTCTTGCGAGTCGACATTTGTGGATTTCCTCGTACTGACTCCATAACTCTCTCAACATTGTCTTCGGTCCTAGATGTTCTTGGGCGACCATTTGCTTGTGGTTTAAATGTTGAACCGGTCTCTTCAAAACACTTTACCCATATTTTAATAAAATTAGCACTCGGAGCTTCACTAATTCGCCGTAGTCCATATTCAGCACAATATAGTCGCCTAGTAGCAATATATGCACGAGAGTTCTCGTAAAATACGCGCACGCAAAATGCGTGACTATAGCGGCTAAAACTCCATGAGCCCGCCAACCCAACCATGTAGAATTTCTGTTCGTCGAAATAATTAACTTCGCTTTGTCCTTATTTACCACCGGACTCATTTTTGGTGATTTCTTTTTAATCCTTGAGAAGGCTGCAGTAACATTTCGCTGCTTTCTGTCAATCATGTCTATATTATTGATGCGCAACTAACATTTATAAAAATGCAACTTTATTATGAAAACACATTTACAAATGATTCACTGGAAGTATTGCCCATCGCTAGCCCCTACTTTTTCCCATCTTTCTGGCAAAGCTGGAATTCCGTCCCAGTAAAACTGCTCATCTTTTGAGGCTATCCACGAATCTAGCCCTTCCTTGATGACGTCGTATGAGTGGAACTGCTGGTCAGCCAGACCGTGTGCCATCGAACGGAACAAATGACAATCGGACGTCGCGGTATATGGAAAATATATCAGTGTTTCCAGGTAGGCTTTAATGGACTTAGCTATGTGAGGCCGAGCATTGTCATGCTAAAGAACACTTTTTCCAGCTCGGCTGCGGCAGTGATGGTTTCGCTTGGTTTCATCAGCTCGTAACATATAACACCGACCTGGTCCCGTCAAACACAGAGCATAACCTTCTTTACATTTCTTTTCTTTCCAGTCTCTTTACATTTCTTTATATAATAAAGTGGTGTTTGAATGACCACGTTCGTTGTAAAGTTTTTCGGTTGTCAAACGATGCATATTCGTAAATGGCAAACCAAAATAACACTTAGAATGGCAGCTGATAGTGTAGTCAGACCGGCGGTTTTGAAACCATTACATGGATAACCCGTTACTTTAGACTTTTAGTTTGAATTTTAATTTGAAAATATTTCAGAATGAAACAAATTTTTGCTAATATTTTTAATAAACTTCCAATGGAAATGACGCAAATTCTAAATTTCGATTTAAATTTGAATTCATTAAATAGATTTCACAAATTCATTTCCGATTAGATTTCACAAATTCATTTTCCGTTGTGCAAAATTTGCATTGCAAAAGTCCTTTTGCTGCCAAATGCGTATGAATTTTATTTATTATTCTATAATACTGAAGAAATTCACACATATTTACATATTGTGAAAAAAAAAAAAAAAAAAAAAATCTTTACTCAATCCAGCCCACACAAAACCGCACCATCAACACGACCACACACACACAACTATGTAAATTGATATTTTTGTTCAAAAATAAAAGCGCACACACACACACACACACAAACCTTTATATTATACCATTAAATTGAGTGAATTTTTAATTAACATCTACAACACATCATATTGATACAGAAATAATATATGGATAGTTTCAAAAATAATGAACGAAATCAGCAGATCTCCTTGCCCATTAAATACCGATCAAGAAGTAGTTTAACCTAATTGATAATGACAACGAAATATTCTTAAGTTCGATTCTTATGGTTAGCTTGGATAACCATATAGTGGAATTACAACCTTCGCAATACTTAATGGTAGTTACTATATAAGTATTATGATAGATATCAAAAACGATATTTCCATATAACAATTACGATATCGTTTAGGATAATTGGAAACACCACCGCTATGATATCATATATGTAAATACTATTTTCCATAGAAACTATACAATATTTCCGAAATGTACTGATAAAGTTCTTTATACGAGTTTGAAAGAGCATATTAATTTTTATTTAATTTGAAAAGAATGTCAAAAAAAATCTACAAATATAAAGTTTAGTAAAAATAAATTTTGTATTTTTCACGGCATTGAAGACACTAATTAGCATAGTTAAAATGGCCTGGCTTTGATCAAATATAAAGGGTGTCCAAAGAAGAAGGCAAGATTTAAATGACTGATGCAGCAATTGAATTGTTTCTCTGGTTGTATGACATGTGGCGCCGTATTGTTGAAACCACATGCCCTCCACATTCATTTCTTCAATTCTAGGCACGAAAAAACTGGTTAACATTTCACGATACCGAACACCATTGACTATTTGCGCTTGACTTACCTCATTTTCATAAAAAAAAGGTCCAATGATTCCTCCAGCCCAAAATCCACAGTAACACGTTGAGGATGCATTTGCTTCTCGTGAATCACTCGAGGATTTTCCTCACCCCAAATACGACAATTCTGCCTATTGACGAAGCCATCAAGATGGAAATGGGCCTCGCCACTGAAGATGATTTTATCGGCAAAATCAGCATTTTCATGTTGTCTCTCCAATACCCACTTAACGAACTCCCTTCGCTGTCCATGGTCAGCTGGCTTCAGTTCCTGAGTTAATTGAACTTTGTATGCATGAAGATGCAAATCTTTCGTCAAAATTCGCTGCATAGTGGATTTGGAGACACCAATTTGCTGAACTCGGTGTCGAATTGAGATGGATGTCATACAGCCGCGATATTTTCGGTCGATCGACCTGGTCGAATGCGCGTTGTTGTCTTTACATCACTAACAGACCCAGTTTTGGCTAATTTATCCATAAATCTCTTTACAGTTGACTCTTTTGGAGCATTATTGTGACCCCAAATTGATCGCAATTTGCGAACTGTAGCCGCAAAACTTTCAACATTTTGGTAAAACAATTTCACAATGAGAATGCGTTGTTCATTCGTGTAGCGCTCCATTTTTACTAACCTCGTATCTTCTACCAGTAAACAATAACAATTGTTCAAATGTCAAACAATGACACTTCGAATGGCGCCAAATTTAAATCTTGCGTTCTTGTTGGGACAACCTTTACATTGTTTGTTCAAGAAGTTGTTGTCACTATTAAGGCAATTTCATTATACCTCTCTTATAGAAATCCTCAAGGAACTGGGATTTTTCACAAGTTTCTCTTGAAGAGGATTTCACTCCAGCAAAATCATTTACCATAGACGATAACAGGTGGTAAAGGCTTGGTCACACCCCTAACTAAGCTCCCAGAGCTTCTGGCGAGTCACTATCAATGTGTGGCCTGGCTTTGTGTTGATTCCTATCCTCTTGGCGACTGCTAGCTTATTGGCAAAAGCTGACAACTTCTAGGCGATTGCTCCCTTCGCAGGTGCAATTGTTGATAGTAAAGTTTACAATCAAAAGTCTACCAGTAGAGGAACAGTTTAAAGTAGATGATTACGTGCAAACCTTTCCGCTAATCCCGTCAATCCAGCTTCGGTCAACATTAGCGCCGGCTCATCGCATATCGACCACTACTGTTTTCGCTTGATATTGTCGTAACTGACCCACTTTTCATCACCAGTCAGCAAATGCTTCAAAAATGTGTCGATTTTACTACGATTCAGCAACAATTCGCAGATGGAAATTCGGTCCACGATGTTCATTTGCATTAATTCGTATGGCATCCATACATCGAGATCGTTTTTGTACCCAATTCTATTCAAATGGCTTCAAAAAATATTTTGTGCAATGTTTAGCTCCTTCCCAACCATAACAGAGCTTGCGTTATAGTCTGGCTTAACAGTTTCCATTATTTTATAGACATTTTCGCTATAGCGTGGGGTATCTTTGAAATCAAAATTATAGGAACGATATCGATGAAACCAAAATTCTGCCTGATTGGCTGCCACAACGTTACAATTTTGGCTGTCACAGACGCCTGGCTGGTGTTTTTGCCTTCATCGAAGAAAAGCAGTAAATTATTGCTTATTTTCTCTGTGTCGGTGGTCATTTTTGACAGATTTTGCTTTTTTTTGTTTTGATTTTTGAAGCCATCACATGGCTTTTCTGTGTACGAAGACTTATTTTTCCAACGTCATCTGACGTAACTCGATTGCACTTATACGGCTCGAGATTCAAAACGCTAGTCATCTATTTAAAAACAAAAGGATTTCTTTTTACTATACCTAATATTTTTGTTGATGGCAGAGCCCAAGTTGATAAAATCATCCACCACGGTAAAGTTATAACTGTCAGCGTCCATGTTCCTCCACGGTTGAGGAAGAGTTGTCGTGATTTCTCAACCCGCATTGCCATCCGGAATTAATAATATTTTCTTTATAATTGCAGTATTCTTTATAATATCAGTAATTGCGAGAGATTGAGATTGTCCTTAAGAAAGGAGAGGCCTGATCCATAACTTTGACATTTTACCCTTTGCCTTTCTTCGGCTTAAAAAGTCAACTTTCTTTTCGCTACAGTGTTCCCTTAAAGCATGCCTCCCAATTTGCTGCAGCGTTGCCATGTACGCAGTGTACTTTTCCTCAGACACGATGCCACATTCTTCTTCATATTAAGATTTTTAAGAGTGCAAATTTCCATGCTTAAACAGTTTTTGCATCAGTTACCATAGAAAGTGCAATATCTTGCCACTGTGAGTGAGGGATACCAGGATTAAGGGCATATTTTCATAGCAATTGGTAGAATTTTTTGGAGTAAGTACATGTATTTAGGGGGTATGCAGCTTTTAGACCTCTAGCTTTCTTTCTGCCAGCTTTCTCGCACGTACCTCAGATTCATTCAGGTGATAATTCGAGTGTATGTTAGTAACACGGATCATACGCTTATCCATGATACTATAATCATATCCTTCAACTGTTATCACGTGATCAATTTGCTTTTTTTGCATTGTGATCAGAAGATAATCAAATTGGCTTCAGAATATCGTTATGTGCAAAGATATTACGTTACGCGCTGTGCCTAAAGAAACTAATCTGAATCCGTTTTCAAAGATATGGAATTTTCCGACTGTTAGACTAAGAGCATTTTCCCTCCCTGCTTTAGCATTAAAATCTCCCAGAACAATTCCAAAGTCATAGCCAGATCATACATTTTTTAGATGATCATAGAACGTACGAGGGCGGTCCCAAAACTAACCCATCTAACAAAGAAAACATGAAAAAGTTGGGAAAATTTGTCTTTATTTTTCAACATAATCACCTTTTAGCAGCGGTATTCAACAGCTTCGTTACCCTGTTTACAGTAAGAACTGTAAAAACTCCTTGAAATAGCCATCAACGGCAGACGCCACTCTTTATTGTTGGCAAATATTTCTCCACCGAGTCATTTTTTCAAAGTCTGGATGTAGAAAATAGTCCGAGAGAACTTAGTCTGGCGAATAATGTGCGTGATGAACCAATTCAGATATTTATTCATTAATTTTAGCCATCGCAATAATGGATGTGTGAGCTGGAGCATTGTCCTGATAAAGCAAGACATTCTTTTTCGCCAAATGCTGCAATAATTAAGCATAACATTCATCGTTGATGGTTTCTCTTTTCTGAAAATAATCAATGAAAATAATGCCATACGCATTCCAAACAACAGACGCCACCACCTTGCCTGCAGATGGAGCCGTCTTCGCCTTCTTTGGATACGGTTCTCCTATTCCAGTCCGATGCTTTGACTGTTCCTTTGTCTCAGGTGTAAAGTGGTGGACCCATATCTCATCCATGGTTATAAATAGGCGCAAAAATTCGGTTTTATTGTGGCGAAACATCGCTAAACACTCTACTGAAACGTTTTCACAACGCTCTTTTTGCTCTTTTGAAAGCAAACGCGGCACCCACTTTGCGCACAGCTTTCACATCTTAAAATCTTCGGTCAATATACGATGTACGAGTATTGTATTTTTTAAAATTCCTACTATTTCAGCTAAAACACGCATCTACAGTCAACTATCAACCAATATTACTTTGTGGATTTTCTTAACCGTATCTGGTATGTACACCTCAATTGGTCGGCAACTACGGTGTTTAACTTGGCAACTCGTACGGCCTCGATTAAACTCTGCTACCCAATATTTTTCAGTCGTAAACAAAAGAACAATCTCTCCCAGAGTAGAATCTAGCTCGGCTTCAATATTGGTTTGTGGGACTGAGACCTTTCAAATGGAAATATTGAAGTGCATAACGGCGACCAATATTTTTCATGTTTACAAATTCACTGAGATCGTTCACAACTAAAAATACTAAACAGCGTGATGCGTTGAAACTTAAAACGTACGTTTGACCTATTTTTTCCATGTTTACAAGTTCATTAAGATTGTTACCTTTTGACGGCTCAAATAAAACTAAACAACGTGGCGCGTTGGAACTTTAATCATATGTTTTCTAAAGTTGCCACTTTTTACCAAAATAGTTATTTTCAAAACATCTGTACGTAATGTTGGCTAGTTTTGGGACTGCCATCGTATTTTTGGTATCCTCGCCATTATCTTCTGTTGAGGCACGAGCGTCGTGATAGAAAATAATTGACCTTGATGCAGGCCTAAAATGCGAAGTAAGTTATCTAAGTCTCTTATTCACTACAAATCCACACCCAAATTTAAGACACTCTGAAGTAGATGTCGCAGTTGTTGCATCGAACATATCCTTGTCCCGTCGATCGCATTTCCTAAATGGCTCTGATGTCAGTCTTTTATTTGCCGAGGACATTCAATAATCGGATAATCAGATAAATATTGGTCCTAATAAAGTTTTCGGTGGTCATCGAACGAATTTGATAGATCTATTTTTCTATTTCTATTTCCTGTTATCATAATAAGTTGTATTTAAGATTCGCGGCGTATTAGGCTATTGCATCCGTTCCTAGTATTGGGACTGCTAAAAGTTGAATTGCAGTACCACATGTAATCCACTTGCTTAAGACGTATCGTTGTTCGCATGGCATTTAGGTTACTCAAAGTAATTGAACTCTTAGTTTAGATACTTCTCGACGAATTTCTTATGGCATTGCAATGGAATACTTAGCATGAAGGTCGAAATTCGTGAACCGTTTGGAAAATTTTGCAGTGTCCTGGTTACTTTCAAGTCAATAGATAAATATACTTATGAACCCCACTGGACATTAGTTTACATTTCGTTTGTTTGTTTATATTGAAAGGCTGTCCGATGACACGTAGAATGTCTCATATGCAATGTGCTTACAATGTGCAAACGCATAGAAATCATACATTATTTTTGTGCATGCATTTTTATGGGTGTGAGCACCGACAATGTATTGGCATTAAGCCAACAGAACCCAAACATCGTCCAAACTAATGAGATTTTTTCGATTATTTATAATTCATATCACAGAGCTATTATGGAGACGAGCTTTTTGTAAATTTGTTTGGTTTTAAACAAAAGCACATGTTGTTAATTAAGCTAACCCTGATGTATTTAAAGATTTGCACCTGGTAGGACATAACAACGAAAGTTTCGTACTTTTATTAGCTGAGTTTGTTACCGTAAACAGAAGCAACTGATGTGTGAATGTGCACTCAAATGTGCTGATATTGCTGCAATTTCGCTCCTGTGACTTGATTTTTCTATGAAAAAGCCCATCGTTTTGTGGGAACGTCACTTGCATGGCGACATGAAGGACCTTCAGGGATTAGCACGTTCCCCACTTCTTATTCCATAGCAAACACAAAGAAGCTTGGTTACTGGTTTTTTGCGCGATGTAGGTATACAAGTACGATGGCATGAGGAGTGCGGGTGTGTCCGACCTTTCCGACGCAGTATTTGCTGAGCAGCCGTGGGGTTGCAGAACCGCTCTATCGTAATCAAGTTCAGCTTAGCTTATCGATGGCTGTTACTGTTCATTGTGTAAAACCGTCTTCGAACTGAGAGATTGAAACTAGAAATGTCGACTTCACGCCTTGTTTCTTTGTATCACAAAAAATGTACAAAACATGATTCCCATTCCCCATCGTCTTGTGAAATTTGAAATTTAAATTATACATTACATTTATTTACATTTATAAATTTACATTTAATTTATATCAATAGCGTTGGGTGTATAAACTAACTGGCCGGTCGAACTTTTGGCGTTATTCAACTTTCAGCCTAATGTTGAAAAGTCTTAGCGTTTTTGTGAGCTTCCCATATGTAAACAAATAAGGGGCCACCAGAGATTATTGACTGGGAGATTCGACGTCGTGCAATATATCGAATTCGTGTCTTGTTCACGAAAATCTTAAAGATATCACAGAGGTACAAGTGGATCCAGCCTAAAATGCATCGTCGACGATCACTGTCGCCTATTGGAATAGATTTCAAATTTTCCCTTTCTCCCACCGGTGAAGGAATGAGATAAATAAGAGCCTCCCACATTCAATGAGCTTACTCGCATTCTATAGGTATTTGTAAACTCACTCAATCGAAACTGCAGCTTAATGACGATTTTTAACTTCAGTTTATCGATTACTCAATTAATTAAAGTTTTCGTCCGAATCATCGAGGTGACAACCACTCATACAATGAGAGTTGGTTGTGTCGGGGTACGAATCCTTGATCATATGCACGAGGGAGGTGTGCTAAATTATCATTGTGCAACGGCCAGTTAATTTCGTGAATTATAGTTTGCAAAATTTTAGCAATTGCTTCTGGGCGAAACTCCTATCAATAAGTTTGGCAAATAGACAAAGCTTGAAACCGAACTTTCCTTCTGAAATCTAAATAGCTGTTTGAAATACAAATCGCTTGTAGAGCTTTTACGACTTATAACCAAATTTTAGCAACAGCTTCTCTGCGAAACACCAACCGATGAATTTGGCTAGCGCCAAAGCTCGGAACTGAGTTCGGCTCCTGGCAAGTTTAGATTGGACCTCTATAGGCTGTATCAGACGTTTAAACCAAATAGCTGCTAGAAACGTCATGCATTCATGATCCATAGAGTAATCGAAGTGGTAAGATAAACCTCGACCCAGTCAAAGGGGTATATGGTCGTAATAGGGTACTTCTGGAGCCGACAGAGCCAATAGATGACCCCTATTTCTTGATAGTACAATTTTACTTAACTACTGCAGAGAAACGTTAGCACTAATACAGGGTGTCCGTCGGGAAATGAAAGAGAATGGATCTTACATTGATAAGTGTTTTATCTAATGTCGGCAATTTTGTGTGGAATACAATATCAGATAAATGGCCGCCTCTGTGTGCCTCACAAATGCGAGCCCTTTTAAGCACATTTATCATGTCATTCCCACACATTTCACGCGGTATTTCATTAATTTCATCACGAATATTTTGTTTGAGTTCCTCAAGCGTTTCTGGTTTGTTTGCATAAACCTCTCTTTTTAGATATCCCCACAAAAAGAAGTCCGAAGCAGTCAAGTCAGGCGACCGTGGAGACCAATCAACATCACCATTTCTTGAAATAACTTGTAGTGGAAAGAGGTCTCGCAGTAATTTCATTGTAATTCTGGCTGTATGCGATGTGGCACCGTCTTGTTGATACCACATGTTAATCAA
>JAHXMU010010203.1:0-13279 GCA_019455685.1 Philornis downsi
TGGCGTTGCCAGATGGGTCCGTCGAATATGGGCAACCCTGTATTATGCTGTATATTTTTCGCTATTTTCCATCTCGCGCGTACTTTGGTTGAGGCCAAATGGTGGTCGCATTCTATGCTAGTGCCTTACTTGTGGACATATATTTGTTGGAACCTGATTGAAAATTCTACTTACCAATTTAAATCTATTATCGACATTATGAGGGTTCAATTTATCGACCGCATATCTCTTCCTATATTGAATCTCATATTCCTATCTGGTCTTCATGTATCGAAATTTCCTATATACGACAGCGTCTTATTATAGCCATAACATAAATAAGCCATCCATTTGCTTATATCATAGGCCATGGAAATAGGGCTACATATCATTTGGTATAAGAAACCTCAGGTATCTTAAGACGAAATTCAGGACTTTTCAAGGGGATCTCATGACAATATTACACAATTTTGCCAGTGCTTATATTTCCTCAACTCGCGATGATTAAAATCTCCACCCCCTCTGGTAACAATTACAAAATCAGATTTGACACAAATCATAATATTAATTTAGAATCGGAATGCTACACAAATTATCTGAAATTCCGGAGAATTCTTTTTATGAAATGTCTGCTCTAATTCATAACACTTTTGCATCACCTTCTATTCTATAGGTATATGTATATTCACCTAATATACTTAGATTTCAATCATCGGGCATGGACTCGGTGAGCTAAATCATGTATAGCACTGATGCACACGAATTGTCAGCTCATCGTCGCCGCCCCGCTATTCTCTTCCCATTTTGGCTCAAAAATTCTGCCCTAATGCATTTGACTATCATTTCTTACCTAAAATTTCCGCTGAATCCGATTATGTAGTCGGATGTTAAAAAAGTATTTTTGGGTTGTAAAATAAATTACAATTATCTTCGGATATACTGAGCCGATTTTAAATTTATGTTCATGAAACAAAATGTAATTAAATTTCCTATAGCACTTTTCAATCAAGCTGTCAGTATATAGTTAGTTATATATATAGTTATCAAATATACGAGTATATACATACATTTATATTTATTAACATTTAAATCATAAAATTGCGAAATCATTTATTTTCCGTATTTTAACTTAAGTTCTTATAAAATCAACATTATCAGTCCAATTTTGATCAGCAAGGGCTCAGTATATTAATATCCAAAGACCGGAAAACCGCAAGCAAAAAAAAATTTTTTTCAAGACGTAATTTACAGTAAAACAATTTTTTTTTTAATTGTTATAAAAATAACTTTTAAAAGTCGACTCAGTGTGTTCAAAGATAACTGCAATTTATAACTGCTCACTTTTTTTCAAAAGTCAAAAAACACAAACTTAGCTCTGTATGGAAAACTGGTGTACTTTTGTATAATCTGACCATATTTTCAAACGCAGCGGAAAATTTTACATAAGAAATGATAGTGAAATAGTAAAATAGGTCAACATTTTAATTTAATTTTGTGATTTAGAGTAATTAGCATCCGGAACTAGTAACTAATAGTATTCTCTCCATCATTACAGCATACCAGTACTCTGCGTATCTGTCACCAGATTTCCGTATTTGTCCTTCTTACAGGAGGAAGCCCTGTGTCATAACCTTTAATTTTTATAGTTTCGTAGAATGTTTTAACTATTTTTGTACCTTCGCTTTCCCGTTATTTCCACATCAGTCTGCCTCCTTTTTATTCTCCTTACAGTGTTCCTCAATTATAGGTTTCTCAATTAGAATGACCTGCAACATTGTCATGCCCACGACACTCTTTGTCTTGCGCAATGCCCGACATTTGCTGAGACAATTTTTTATACCCAAGTACGGTTTTGACACCAGATACAGTCGAATGTAAAATATATTCCAACTGTGCGTCAGAAGCGCTTTGTCATAGTAATTGAGAGAATTCTTTAGAGTAGGCTATGGCAATCCGAGTTTAAGCAATTCAGCTATGTCTAGCTTACCGATTGAATTTTCCGATTATTGGACTAAGAACATCTTCCTGCCAAAATAATTTTAATGTTGCTTGCTCTTTCTAAACTCTTGTAAAAGCTGGTTACTACATTTATTTTGGAGAATTTCATATACTATGTTAGCTGGATACCGAAAATGATTAGCAGAATATTGGTTTAATTTTCATATAAATATTATATAAAAAGGTGAAGTCTGTAGTTGATGACTATTTTAAGGAGTTTGACAGTTATTACTATAAACAGGGTGTAGAAGCTATTGGATATCGCTGGAAAAAGTGTATCGAGCTAAATGGAGATTATGTTGAAAAATAAATGAAATTTTTCCCAACTTTTTTGTATCTTCTTTGTTAAGTTGGCTAGTTTTGGGGCTGCCCCCGTATTTTTTAAATTCAATTTCCCAGTGCATAAAATACGCAAAAGAGGAACATAAAAGACGTCATGATCAAAGATCAGAAACATGAAATGACGAAATGACTAAACAGGGAAAGGGGAAACAAAAAATGATCAAAAGTGGTAACCCATGGAATCCAATTGCGAAAATAATCTCATTTTGTGGATTTCTAAGGAGATGGAACAAATTGTGAGCCTTCACATGTTGCCAAAAATATTAAAAACTAAATCAAAAAAAAATCAATGAATCGAAAAAAAACACAATTACCTGTTTCCAACGGAGGTTTAACTGAGGTAAGATAGGATTAAATCTCGTATTAGTCGATCATCCATTCACGTTGCGAAGCAAACAA
Source organism: Philornis downsi (assembly GCA_019455685.1). Lineage (NCBI taxonomy): Eukaryota > Metazoa > Arthropoda > Insecta > Diptera > Muscidae > Philornis > Philornis downsi. Next base: position 2,719 of record JAHXMU010010203.1, read on the forward strand.
GACTATATACATAAGACTCTAGAATGGAGCACCCAGTCATGATAATAACATAATACTAATATTACCAAGCAACGACATTCATATGACATTGATTTCTTTTCATCAAATCATATTTGCATTACAGTGATTTATCAAATTGGCGAATTTTCCCCCTAAAGGGCCATATTTTTATAAATTGGTGAAAAAATGTCTTTTGTGCAAAGATCTACTAGCATTTATTTATTTAGACATATTTCAATGGTACGTGAAGAACCTCCTTCCATGATTGGACGCTCCGTTTTCGAGTTGCAGTTAGAAACCACCAAAATAAACTTATTTTCGCTATTTGATGCTCCGGTGATTTTTCTGATTTTTGTGTGACTATTCACGATGGCAACTCATTTTCCATGGACAGCCTGTCATATGCCGATGTCGGTTGAACGTTGCTCATGACTGGTTAGTTATGTTCGTGGATAGCTGTCTATCATCGTGGGCAGTGTGCCCAAGCCGTTGCTCATTTCTTTGGATAATGTGTAAGCGATTGTTTCATATTTCCCACGACGATTAATGTTGGTTTCTCAAGGATGGACAAGTATGAACTCAGTTATATTTATTTACATAGATTCGAAGATCGATAACTTTTACAACTCTCTTCGCGCTACGTGTCCAATTCAATAGCATTATGCAGTTGGTGAATATAATCGAAGAACTTTACTCTATCCCAATTTCCTTACAATACCTTCCAATAAGATTGACCTTTCATTGATAATATTACTAATGATGTGTAATCCCATTTAAACTTCCAGGTCAAAGCTTCACTTTCCGCATCGCTGTTTTGCAAAGATGTTTCGAAATTTATGTCAATGACAATATTTATGGAACATTTGAATTTGTTAATTTTCCGAAACAAATCCAATATGTTATGATTTATGGGGATTTTGAAAAGATAACCCAATTCCATCACCGCATGTTGTTTCCACTGGTCTTTCCCAAGAGCTTGATATGTCCGGAAAAAATAGCTTTCCAAAGTGATGTGCCTCGAAAGTACGAAACAGGTAAATCGCCGCCATTTAGAAAAAAGAAATTAATCTGATTCTCTGTTTCAACAATATGAAGGAACTGTGGTTGCCATGGAGTGTATCGTCAAAGGCCCTCCAATAGTAGAATTTTCCATTTGCTTCCTATGCAATGACACCGGTCGGGTGGTGCTAAAATTCCATGCCGATTTCAATAAGACTTCGGTTATACGCAGTTATCAACGAGAAGACAACAGGTGAGCTAGCTAAATTTTGTAGCTACATTTCAGATTTGGAGCATTTTTGTCTTAAACTTTGTATTTATTTTAGTTATTGCTCAGAGGATGAGGAAACTGAAGGTGAATTCCCCTTTCAGCGTGGTAAACTCTTTAAGATCGCCTTTGGGATGGGTGACAAAGCATTTATTATCGCCGTGAATGGCCAGTATTTCACCTACTACAATTATCCCTTCCGTTGCTTCTCGATTTCCACCCTGAAGTGTCTAACCAATGAAGTGGGTGATTTCACGGTGCGTACCATAGAGTACCACTCCGATTCGCCTATGTTGGCCCGCGTTGAAAAGCTGTCAATGATATAAAATCAGGCGCCTCACCCATCTCAGATCTGTTATTGTTGCATTTCTTCCAAAAATTATGACAATTATTTGAGTGTTTAACTCCAGAATTAGTTAATTTATGAAAACACTTGTTGAAGATGTCATTGTTAATGAAATAAACATTGAATAACGTTCTTTTAAATTTTCAAAATACACTTCCAAAAGAATGCTTTTTGTTCTCATATTTTTGAGAATTAATAAGGTTGAAGAATGATAACAGCGTAAAGATCATAATCGAATATGTATTTGTACTTCAAGCACATCTTAATAAAGTACAAATTTACAATTTTCGGTTTAAATTGCTATTATGAGCAAAAAATCAAAATTTATCTTCTATTTTGTACTTTTTTTCTTTTTTGTTTACTGCAATCTGAATTAAAAATTCGATTTTATTACCCAGGAAGTGCTGAATTGAAATTAATTTCATTAATAGCAACTCTGTCCCACAACTTGTTACACTTACCCACAAGTTTTGATCATTTTGTTGATCAAAACATGTCCGTTTGCTCGCGTACTTGTTGTTGGCACAGCTTGAACTAGAAAGCATAAAGATATCTCATATTCATAGGCTGGTTAAGTTTGGAATTAAACAAAATCCGCCCAATAGGAGAAACTTCTTCATACAGCGACTGAACCCATCTCTACCAAAATGAACAGTTTTCAGGCAAAATATAGTGGAGTATTGTTTATTCTGTCAAGAACTGTCTGTTTCTCACCTCTTAGAATTTTTTAAAGAAAAAAATACCAATTTTTTACGGGGAAAGTGGCGAAATGTGGTAAATAAAGTTTGATAGAAGGGCACATCTGATGCGCTTTCTTATCTGTCAATGAGTCTGTAATGCATTTCAATCTCGATAACTAATTAACCCCGAAGCAAATTATCTTACATGCTTTCACAAATATCGACTTTGACCTTTAAATAGAATAGACAGTACTGCAGTATACGAATTAGGAATTACAGGTGAAAAATTGAATTACGGAAAATCAGTCAATTTATGCGGGGGGTACCAAAAGAAGCCGGCAGATATACCCCATTTACATTCGCCGGCTATAATGTGGCAAAGCATTAAGCTTTGTCAAGTTTCAAGAAGTTTGATAATGATTTACGACAGTTATCGTATCTACCAACCAAACGGATGGACAACATTCATTCAATATCTCGTACTTTAAACACTTCTTTTTGGTTGGTAAATTTTTTTCCTTATAAAACCTTTTAAAACCTTATGAAAGGAAATATAACTTCATTCTAACGATTGGCAAAATAAAATATGATAGGTCGATAGACAAAGTTATCCATTTAGTGGTTTCAAAACCTCCGGTCTGGCAAGGCTGTCACCTTTTAAATATTTATCATGTGAATTGTTATTTATTTAGTAAAAGTTTTGCTATTTACGAATACGGATTGTTTAACAACCAAAGAACGAGTAAAAATGGTTAAAAATATACTACAAAAGTGGTGATTCAAACGTGGGCAGTTTTTGTTCATTACGGGGTGGTAATGGTCGTCATAATCGACCTACTGTGCACGGAAGAATTATCAGAAGGAATTGGCATGATTATAAAACAATTTGCAATTTACAATTACCCACTGCCGAAAATATCGCTTCTGTTAGTGAAAGTGTGGCGTATAATCCGTGTTTCAATTCAGAGCGCTATGACCGTATGATAAGCGACTTTTTTTGGTTTCAACAAGAAGTGCCACGAACCACACAACACGATAGATTTTGGCTTTATTGCATGAGAAGTTTCCTGGAAGCGTAATTTCACGTTTTAGCGCCATCAATTCGCCACCAAGATCATTCGATTTGACGCCATTTGACTTGTTTGTGTGGCTACGTCAAAGACCGTGTTTACGCTGGTAATCCACACACGTTGCAGCATGTGAAAACCAACATTTGTCAAGTTGTGGTTTGTCAAAGTGGTCAAAATTCAGCTTAAAAGGATGCACTGCAACTAAACCAGAAACGGTTATTTAAATGACTTTGTATTTCGTACATAATGGCAGAGTCCAAGCATTATAATGAAATAAAAGTTTCATCGAAATCATAGCTTCATGTGTGTTTTATTTAACCATGGATTATGGGTAACCCTGTACAATTTATAATAAGAGAGAGTTTCTGATATACTTATCTATCGATAGGTCGGTACTCCTTCAAAGTAGTCCCCATCAAATATAATACACTTGTGCTAGCGTTGTTTGCAATCCTCAGTCTTGATACGCACTTTTTGGTATGTCCTTGAGCTTTCTCAGCGATTCGGTTTTTTTTTGTCGCGAAACGCCGTCCTTTCATGGGTCTCTTTAATCTTGGGAACAGGAAAAATTTTTTCATTTTCATTTTTTTTTCATTTTTTCGTATTGCTTCACGCAAACGGCGCATAACTTCAAGGTAATACTTTCTATTTACCGTACGACATTGTGGTACGAACTCCTGATGCACTACGCCATGGTAAACGAAGAAAACAGTAAGCAAAACCTTGACATTTAATCGAACTTGGCGTGCTTTTTTTGGTCTTGGCTCTCCTGGGACGATTTGGCTTTGTTTTCGATGTCATAGCCATATACCCATGATTCGTCACCAGTTATGACCCTTTTAAGCAAATCTGGACCATCGTTGACGTCATTCAACAATCCCTGAGCGATGCTCATGCGACGTTGCTTTTGGTCAAAATTTGGCAATTTTGGAACGAATTTCGCTACCACACGCTTCATGCCCAAAATTTCCCAAAAAGTTGCATGGCATGAGCCAACCGATATGCCGACATTCTTAGCAACTTCTCTAATTGTGGTTCGACGATTTTCCATTACAATTTTCTTCACTTTCTCAACATTTTCATCGGTTGTTGATGTGCTGTGGCGTCCAGAGCGAGCGTTGTCATTCACATCTTCTCGACCTTCTGTGAAAAGCTTTTACCACTTGTAAACATTTTTTTGACTCAGAGTACTCTCACCATATGCCACTGTCAACATTTCAAGTGTTTTGAGCACTTAATTCCATTTTCATTCCTTTTTTACATGAAATTTGATGCCACTTCTTTGATCCATTTTTTCGCTAGCAGAAAATCGCCAAGCACGAGTTAATAACGACCAATACCATAATCAGTAACTGCAGACATCCCATAAAATATGAGATAAGTAAAAGACTTAAACGTAAACAAACACAAATAATAAACTGCAGGATCTTTCAAACAGTGATCACTGTGTTTTATATGCAGTCTAGACAAATAGTCATAAACACATTACTGATAATATTCATGTTAGTCCTTAATGGAGAAAGAACATAGTTTAAGATAAGACTTAAACTAAGATATCATTAAGAAATATTTTCCATAAATAGATAATAAGTAAACCATTTGGGTTCAGTCTTAGAAAATATATTGAATAAAGAACAGCACGTTGTTTGCTGCAAAAAAATATATTTTTTTTACTCCTTCTTAAAGAAAAGAAGTTCTAACTGGGGGCTCAACCGGGATCTTTGTAAAATAAGCAAAGGATTCCCAAGTCATCCAAGATTTCATCACTACAACTCAATATACAGGAAACAACGCTATACAAGGTAATAGTAAATCCTGTGATAAATAGTGAAGTGTACAGAAAAAGGACATCCAATAAGTAAAAGGACAAGTTCAACAACTACACAAAAACAGCACCACGTAACCTGAAAAAGCGGTATTAAAATAAAAGGACATAGTAGAACAGCAAAGTTCACGACATCCTGTAAAATTTGTATGTATATGAAGAAATAGTGGAATATAAATATTCACGACAACTACACTAAATTGATTTAAAAAGAACGAGCAGGAAATTACTAAAAAATCCACGAGTTCAAGCACAATAAAAAACACTGGAGAAGATTCGGAATAGAAGACAGAAGATCTTCGACGCAACAAGAAAGACCATTTTAGGATCAAAAAACATAGCAAATATGGCAGTACAAGATTTAGCAGCCATCCAAGCACAAATAGCTTTATTGGTAACAGGCCAAGCAGTATCTCAAAGGACAATAACTGCATTGGCAGCCCACAGAGCATTTAACATTGAACCAACTGTACAACTTACAGCATGTTCCAGCGGTATAACCACAGAAGCACAGATTAACTTAGAGGTGTTGAAAACTTTACCCATTTTCGATGGTGACAAAAAGAAATACAGAGCGTGGAGGTCTGCAGCATGGACCCACATGGAAACAATAAAGAATTTTCAAAATAACTGCATACACTGCATTAGCCATAGTTCGAGGAAAAATTCAAGGAGCAGCAGCAGACATCCTAATAAATCACAACACGATTTTTAATTTTTATTCGATGATAAATCGTTTGGATTATACATATGCTGACCAGCGACCAATGTATGTACTATTAGAAGAAATGAAGAAGATTTCTCAAGGGAGAAAAGAATTAGCTGAGTATCATTCAGCAATAAACGAAGCACTTAATCTCATCCTTTCAAAAATTGTAATGGAAAAAGGAGACGATGCAATGAAATCATTTGCAAATCAAGAGGCGGTTCGAACATTCATAATAGGTTTGAACTCTAAGTACACGATTGGAACTCTATACGCCCAAAACCCAAGAGACCTAGAGACAGCTTATGCCATAGCCAGTACCATATACGATGACAAACATCTACAGTTTGATTCACCAAATCATCGACCAAACGCAATGAGTCACCAGCATAAGCAACAACGAATACCATACTTTGAAAAGAATCATTATCGACCAAATGTACAGTACCATCAAAATAGATATGTACAGTCGACACCCAATCATCAGACAACAAGCCAGCCAATGGAAGTAGACATTACAGATAGGAACGTACGTCAACCTACTCAATATCAACGCAACAACGATCAACAAAGATACAATAATCCTTTTCGTCCCCAACAACCTTTTAAACGAAGATACAATGAATCCAACAATCACTTCAATCAGCACAAGCAACAGAGAATCAACCACACAATACGAGGTGATGACATAACCTCAATGCAAACATAATTCGATGAAAATGATGAACACAAAACAGCTTTTTTTAGACTAAGAGATGGTCTACCACATTTACAAAAAACAGACAGGAAAACGGGTAAGACCATCAATATTTTAATAGATTGTGGAGCTACTAGTAACTATATAGACTCTAAGTGTAACATAGGATACAGTGTTAAATTAGAAAAACCAATTAAAGTAAAAACGTTGCATGGATATTCATATGTGGAAAGTAAAAAATCTATACATTTATTTAATTATGACTTGACATTCTTCGAGATTAACTCAATAAATAGATTTGACATGATTCTAGGAATGCAAGGATTGAGGGAAATAGGTGTAACAATAGATTTAGTAAATAATGAAATGATATATAGGGATAAAGGAAAAACTCACAAAATAAATTATACTATTAATAATGAGAAATATAGAAGTCAAATAGAGGAAATTATAAATAAAAATAATTTTGTTAACGAAAAATTACCTTATACAACAACTATAGAAGGCACCATAAGAACAAAGTCTGAAGAACCTATATGGACAAAACAATATCCATATCCATATTCTGATAACGAGTTTATCAATAAAGAAATTCAGGACCTTTTACATAATAAAATAATTCAGCCAAGTAAAAGCCCCTACAACAGTCCCATATGGACAGTTGCTAAAAAAGGTACCGATGATAAAGGCAAGCCAAAAAGACGCATGGTTGTAGATTTCCAAAAACTAAACTCCCAGACTATTACTGATAGATATCCGATACCGATGATGTCAATATGACAATTCAGAATTTAGGGAAGGCTAAGGTATTTACAACTTTAGATTTGGAATCGGGATTTTATCAAATTAAACTAAAAAAGGTAGATCGCGAGAAAACAGCATTTTCAATAAACGCCGCTAAGTATGAATTTTTAAGGATGCCATTCGGACGAAAGAATGCACCTTCTATTTTTCAAAGATGCGTAGACAACATCCTCAGGCCATACATTGGAAAATTCGCTTATGTTTACATAGACGATGTACTCATATACTCTTCCTCAGATGAAGAACATATAGAGCACATCAATATCATAATAGACGCATTACGAAGAGCCAATATGAAAATCTCTAATGAAAAATCTCACTTCTTTAAAGAAGAGATAGAATATTTAGGGCATGTAATAAAACATGACGGCATCACCGTAGATCCTACTAAAATACAAACAATAAAAAACTATCCTGTTCCTACTACATTAAAGGAACTTAGATCATTTTTAGGTTTAGCAAGCTATTATAGGAAATTTATAAAAGATTTTGCTAAGATTACAAAACCACTAACCACATATTTGAGAGGAGAAAATGGAGGTATTTCAAAGAACCAAAGCGCAAAAATTAACATAACTTTGGATGAAAATGCTTTAGAAGCATTAGATAGGATAAAAAATGAACTAGAAGCACAAGTTCAATTATTCCAACCAGACTTCAACAAACCGTTTGAACTAACAACAGACGCGAGTAATTTTGCAATAGGAGCAGTTCTTTCAAAGCCAAGAAGACCAATATCATTCATTTCGAGAACACTAAACGAAACTGAACAGAATTACTCGACTAACGAAAAAATTATTAGCCATAGCATGGGCATTGCAAAAACTTAGGAACTACCTTTATGGCATAGCAGACTTAACCATTTACACTGACCACCAATCACTAATATTTTCGGTGTCAGAGAAGAACCCAAATACCAAATTAAAGAGATGGAAAAACTTCATAGAGGAATATGGAGCAAAAATTCTATACAAGCCTGGACATCAAAACATCGTAGCTGACGCTTTATCCAGACAGCAACAAATAAACTCAAGTACAGACGAATCTCAGCACTCTGCCCAAAGTTCACCAACAGTGGGATTTAAACAAAGTGTTAAACCTTTGAATCACTTTAAAAATCAAATCTTAATAATACAAGACACTTCTGATTCACTCGAATTTAAAAATGTATTCAAAAGGTATACTCGACACACAATAAAATTTACAACTAACGAAAAACTGACAGAAAACATCAAACTAATACTAAAGCCAAAGGTATTAAATGGTTTACTCTCAGACGCAGAGACAATTTATAAAATAAAGGATACACTAATGACTACTACTACTACGGTCAAATTCATACAAACGAACGACTTAGTAAAATACATAATTGACAAGGAAGAGCAATTAAAGATAATCAAACAAATACATGAGAGAGCTCACAGAAATGTGCAGAATAATATAATAGAATTAGAAAGAAAATATTTTTGGCCAGGGATTAGAAAAAACGCTACAGAAATAGCAAATAAATGTGATTCATGCCCAATATTTAAATACGACCGCAAACCTAATAAAGTAAAAATTAAAGAATCGCCAATACCGACAGAAGCAGGAAGAAACATACACATGGACGTATTTTATTTTTGTGGAGAACTTTACATCTCTACTCTCGACAAATATTCAAAATACTTACACATGAGACATACACCAACACGAAAAGATATGTATAAGAACATAGACGAAATACTTTCTTTAATATACCCAAACGCAGAGTTCGTAATAACAGATAACGAACCGGGGTTCAACGGAGTCTTAGCTAATCAAATATATCAAAGACTACATATAAAACATGTTGTCTCAGCACCATTTCATTCAACAACAAACGGCCAGGTTGAACGTTTGCACAGCACTATTATCGAATTAGTAAATTTAATTTCAAAAAACCCACAAGGATCTAACTTATTTGAAGCTATACGCCAGTACAATAAAACTATTCACTCAGTTACAAAAGAGAAACCCGAGGACGTGTTTTTTTCAGCGAAGGGGTACCCTCACGTATATGAACTGATTAAAAAGGCTCAGGAAAAACTTTAGAATATCACAATAAAGGACGTAAAGAAACAACCTTCTGTAAAGGAGACATCATATACTCAAATACACACAGGCGAAAGAAGGAAGTAGCAAAGTTTGCCAAACACATTGTAGAGACAGACAACGGTAATACGGTAACTACAAATAAAAAACGAATCGTACATAAAGATAATATTAAAACTCAAAATGCTAAAAGAAACAATAATAATCACGATAATAATCAATGTAACACTAGCATTTAATGTTACAAAGTTGGACAATAAAAAATACATATTAATCCAAGATCAAGACGTATATACTTTCAGTGAATATGAATATCTATACCACGTAGTTAACTTAACCAAAATTTTGCAACCATACGAAAACATTGTGAAAACTTTATATAACTTAGAAAATAATCCAGAATTACAAATATTAATCACAAGAATTGAAATCCTAAAAACCCAACTAACAAGCGATAGAAATAAAAGATCCCTAAACTTTTTAGGAATTGCTTTGAAATTTATAACTGGAACACCAGACCATGAGGATGAAATAGAAATTAAAACAAGATTAAACCAATTAGTTGAGAACAATAATAAACAGAAAATAATAAATTCTCAGTTTGAAAAAATAATGAATAAATTAAAAATTGAAAAAATAAACGAAGAACTTATGTTAAATGAAGTCTATTTAGAACTTTTAACTCTAACCAATACAATCAACTTTGCAAAAAATAATAACTTTTATTCAGGCACTTTAGACTTACAGGAAATAAAGGAAATCACATCTAATGAAGGAATTCAATCACCTATAATATATGTATTAGAATACCCTGATATTCATGTATGTAAACTTAATCAAACTATAATAACTGTATACAAATATCCTGTCGTAAAAAAAGAAATGTAAACTTTACAAAATATATCCTCTCTCACAAAGAAATGGAAAACTAACACTAGACGATAAGATTGCCTTCTGCAATAATAAATTTGAAAGAATACGAAATTGTAAAAACGTACTGGATACAAACATATGTAAACTTAATAATCCAGATAATTGTACTTTAAATATCTTAAATGATAAGCCAGCAAAATGTAATATTAAACTCGAAAAT
>JAHXMU010010204.1:0-10948 GCA_019455685.1 Philornis downsi
TGCCTTGAATTAAATTGAATCAACATTATTGGCATGCATATTTGGCAAAAGTTGTTAAAAAGAACTATTTATTCGTTAGGATAGGGTAAATGCCGTCGTAAACAACTCTGTAATTGTAAAAATCCCTTATTCTGATGTGATTAATTGGCAACGCTATGACAGACAAACGTTTCGGGGTGAATCTCGACAGTGACTGCCTTCTTCTTGTCAGCAACCGCCACCAAGATCATTTCACCAGCAACCTTTCGAATCTTCCAATAAAATTTCAATTTTATAACGTAAGTAATGAAACATAAAAGTTTTCTCTTTTGTTTCGATTCCTCTCGTAAGTATTGAACAGTGGTAGAATTCCAGACCTCCTAAATTTCGAAACCCCAAGAAAAAGAACATAAGTTTTCTCTTTCCCCATTCTCGATTTGGTGGAGCTTGTAAGTAACAAAATTAAACATGAAAATCTGACAGATTTTGCGAAATTTTAGAGCTTTTCTAGTTTGTATAATTTTCTTCATATAATTTTCAGTTCTGGAAACAACGGATAATTGGACGCTTCTGACACTTGGGATGCTTCTGGCGATGCATCGACACGATATTCTCTGCACTATGGATCGCATGTGACACAGGTGGTCAAAATCGCAAAAAAGTTATCCACACAAAGACTGAATACAGCTTTAGAGTAATGACCATTTACCATATTTTTTCAATCATCAATTAAATTCTGATAATTAATAGATACCGAAAGGGGCCCGCCGAAAGCTAAGTACTTTTTAAAGAACCGCCCAAAATGTCGACATGGTTAATGGAAATTGTGATAGAAATACGAATTTTTACTGGAAAAAAATATAGGTAGGCAAATTTTTTATAATAAGTATGAGAAGGAGGCATTTTTGTTACACCCACTTATCTGGCAACGGTACAAACTATAGGAAAACGAAATCGGTTCATTAGGGAAAAACTTGCCCCTTCAAGAAGTGAACTTTCAGCTTTGGAATAATGGGCGTTTTCAGTATTAAAAACGAAAAATTATTACTTCTCCAATGGTATTCATTGCACAGATATTAGAAAGGGCAATTACAGCTTAGAAACATTTCAAGGAATAGTTTAGAATGGCATTCGGTAGGTGACGGAAGACGCAACTCTAAATTTGTATACAACTCATAAATTTGTATTTGTAGGGTCGCAGAAAAATTTCCATTTCTACAATGGAATGGGCTTCTATAGCTTATGCATTTTTCAAAGAATAGTTTATTCATTTCTTCAGTGGAAAGTTCCTTTACCGTTTATAAACTTTCCAAGGAACAGTTTAGACTGGTATTCGATATATGACGGAGGGAGCAATTCCAAATTAATAAACATTTGTAAAGGATTGTGAAAAAATGTTTCATTTCTTCAATGGAAAGGGCAGTTTATAAATTTTTCAAGTGGCAGTTTATAGTGGTTCGTGGTTCGAAAGATGACGTAATAAAATTTATATATTATACATTTGTAAAGGGTTGCGAAAAAAATGTTCCTTTCTGCTATGGAAAGGACCTTTACAGTTTACGAAGTTTTCAAGAACAGTTGAGAATGGTACTGGATGGATGACGGAAAGAGCAATTCCAAATTTATATACATTTGTAAACGGTTGCAAAAAAGTTCCATTTCTTCAATGGAAAATGCCTTTACAGTTTATAAAGTTTTCAAGGAACAGTTTAGAGCAACTGCAAATTTACATACATTTGTAACGGATCGCAATAGTTGTAAGCGTGGTTATTGAGTAGTGCTACGACAAAATCGATTTTCTACTAGAGAAACAAGATAACTTGATAGCAGTTCGTACAGAGAAGAAGAAGCCGTTAAATGACGAGCGGTGCATTATTCACGCCTCTTTGGTTAGTAATTCATGGTGCCAGTTGATTTTTGTCTTTTTCCACTTGTTTGTGTTCACAGGGGGAATTTTGAAAGAAATTAATTCCATTCCATATATATTTTAGAACACCAAACAATAGTTTTAGAGTTAGTTATGTATTTATTATCTATAAGGGATTTCAGAGAGAAAATCTTTAGAGTATCCTTTCATGTAGGGTGATTTTTTAAGATTTAAGTTTTTCAGGTTGGCAGCACTGGTTGGTAATGGCGTCCAAACGTCATCTGTCAAAGTGAAAAGTGTAAAGTATACTCTGCCATTTCATCATGGAAAGACTAACAAACGAGCAACGATTGCAAATCGTTGAAAATTTTTTATCAAAATTCGTGCTCTGTGACAAATGTGCATCGTTTGATACGACCATTTTATGGTCGTCATAATCAACAATTCGTGCTGTTATCTCCAAATTTTGCACCAATTTTACTTTGTTGGAAAACCATCGATCGACTCGCATGCGTAGAGTGCGTATTGAAAAAAATATTGCAGCCGTAGCGACCAGTGTTAACGATGATCGTGAAATGTCAATTCGTCGCCGTTCTCAGCGATTGGGCATGTGTTACTTAGCCACAAGGAATTTTCTTTTTGCCCCAATTGGCTGAGTTGAACTTGGTTGACATGTGATTTCATCAGGACGGTGCAACATGCCACACTGTTCGTGAAACAAAGGATATGTTGAGCGGTAAATTTGGCCCCCAAAATCTTGCGATTTAACGCCTCTTGATTGTTTCTTGTGGGGTTATGTCAAATCGTTAGCCTATGTGGGCAAGCCGAACACTACTGAAACCTTACAGGATAACATAACACGCGTTATTCGTGGAATATGGGCAGAAATGCTTGAAAAAGTGACGAAAAATTGGACCTTTCGAATGGACATTTTGAGACGGAGCCGCGGACAACATCTGCATGAAATTATCTTTAAACATTAAATGGCAAAGACCAATTTATCGATTCCAAAAAAAAAAAAAAAATAGTATGTGATTCAAATTTGAATATTTTATTCGATTTTTTAAAAAATTACGACTAAAAAATTTATAAAATTTCTAAAAATGTTCAGACAGTTCGAAGTAAATGATGGGAGTAAAAATGATACAAGATTTACCAAAATAACTTCTTGTTTTGCAATAAAATCGATTTAATTGCTGGTTGTTTGAAGCATATTTGTGAAGTCTGCAATTCCAGGTTGAATCCCTCTTGATGCGGCCACCATTGTTATATGAAATATTGTATATATGAAATATGAATTACCTAAAAAAGAAAAAGAACTTGTTAGAAATGTAAATCACAAATAAAACCACTTAAGATTAATAAGAAAATATTTCTCACAAAACTAAATAAAAACAAAATCTATCCAACATCATTTAGAGATCCAACTAGAATTTGTGTATCTTTTGAATCTGAATAATAAGACTGTTGTTGTGCCACAGCTTTTAATAGTATTGATAAAATCGGACGGTATCTTTTAGTAATGAGTTAAAGTTAGAAAAAACCCTTTAATGAAAACAAAACCCGGAAAATATGGTAAAGCCAACTGAACTTGAGGGCACACTGAAGATAGAGTTTCATTAAATTAGCTAATTTGGGAATTTCGTAATCACTGCCACAACAGGCTGGGCTATGTGGCTAATTTTCTTATTGAAACCATAAAGTGTAGAAGAACATTCTCTTTTCGGCATAGTGTTGGACTTACAGACTTTGCGGTTTTTTGCGAAAACTTATTTCGCGAAAATTGTTCAAGCATCCGCTGGCGCAAACACATTTCCTCTTTTTCTTTACCTAAACAACCAATTTACACAATTATTTCAGATTTTTTCGATAACTACGACCACAACTACGATAGATTTGTACAAGTATATCTTTGTATATCTACCAACTACAACCACCATACACCATTTTCCATTAACTAACCAATAATAAAAATATATGGTTGTTCATTTTTTCGGTTTCAAAAGTGCAGTTAAATAAAACGCACATAAAGCTATGATTTCGGTGAAACTTTTATTTCATTATAATGTTTGGACCTTTCCATTATGTATCGTATCATTTAAGTGACCGCCTCTGGATTGGGTCGTTTTGAGGTTTCTCCAGCATCATTTTCGAAAAAATACCCTCCAATAATACCTCTAGAGCACAATGCGTAGCAAACAGTCACTTTTTCCGGATGCAATGGGTTTTTTCCCAATCGCTTTTGGGTTCGCCGAGACCCATATGCGATAATTTTATTTGTTGACGTAACCACCGAGTGCGAAATGAGCTTCATCGCTGAACAAAATTTTGTTCGATTGAAAGCCCACATTTGAATCACCACTTTTATAGTAAGTTTTAACTATTTTTACGCATTCTTTGGTTATTAAACGTCCCATATTCGTAAATGGCAAACCTCCCACTGAATAAATAATATTTCAAATGACAGGTATTAAAATCCCTCAATGGATAACTCTATATTAAAAAAATATAGTTCTTGTACATTCTTTTCAGCCATGGTACGGCCATTTGTGGGTTCGAACTCAGATGCTTCTACTTATCACTCGTTCAGAGGCGTTTACGTCGATATGTTTGGAGAACATTTCGGGTAGTCGACCGATTGACAAAGCTAGTAGAAGCTCTCTAAATGTGAAGTTCTATCATATCCTATTCATGGAGTGTTTTTAAATTATTTACTAATGGACTAATATGACTCTCTTGTGACACCGGTTTCGGCAATTTATTACAACTACGCTCTCCATATTGTAGAGGGCGATGTGCCAGCCTAAGCACTAGGTAAGTGCGCATGTCAGAAACGATTAGACCGCTTTTCCAATGAAAATTTTTAATTTCTAATAACGAAGTCCATAACCAGGCGGTTATTTAGGCCGTTAATTAGGAATAACTGGTATTGTTAAACAAATGCGGAAAAATTTAAAATTTTCTGGAGATGTTAAGTTATTTTATGCCATAATTTTTCTTCTACTGGGCTGATTTTTGTATACAAAATTTCAATCCGATAACTACAAAATTTCCGTGTCTATTTTGCTTTTAACATACAAACGAACGAACAATCTTCCGTCTGCCCATATGCTTAAATCGCCATGGATTTGAACGATGATCATCAAAAATGTTACTTTTGGTCCTTACCAACGGAGTAACAAACTTAGCTTTTCGCTTAACTTTCGGTGGGAGAACGTCAAAAACTTCTTTGATTTGAATTTTACCATTTGTTTTGTATTTTTCTTATAAAAAATCGAATAAAGCGGCCTCGAAAAATTCACAACAAAATCGTAATAGGTTTCTGACGACTGTATGTCAAATCTGTTGGATATAAATTGAAAATATATCTAGCAGGAAGGATTATCGGAAAGAAATTAAACCTGAAAATTGTTTCGATTTGTGTCAATTTTAGGTATCTGTATCAAACTTGTATGTAATTTTAATTCTGATTCTGTCATTTGACTCAAAATTGAAGAAAATTCACATCAAAAATGAAACTCTCCTTTCGATATTGATTCATACAATCGAAATGTTTGAAATGTTTTTTTCTTTTAATTTTTTTTTGTAAATTTAGAAAAAACATTTTTGACATATTTTTTGCTTTCGCCAATTGCCGCCTGAGCTCTTTCTCCGTCACAATACCAAACTACTTGATGTAGTTTCAATTCTGTTCCAGATTAAGAAAAGAAACCTCATAATACTGTAATTTCATTTTAGGCGCCGAATCAAAATATTTCTTTCATTATTTTTAGATCGAGAAACCGAATCAATGAAGACTTCTAGCTCCGTTTTGGATAAGAAACGAATCAATATATTATATAAAGTGAGTGAATATGAATTAGAATAAATTCCTACTTTATAATATCAAAACCGAAATAAAACTGAAATTTCGTGAAGGTCCATGGCATCTAGGAGTCAAGATATATAGGTATCTGTCTGTCTTCTAGAGAAAAGTATACCATTTATAAGTTAAGGTCTTTTATAAAAGACGATCATCACATCACATCATCATCACATTTTGTGACGGAGAAATTCATCAATGAAATTAACATCATATATCATAGAAGGAAAACACCTTTTTATGATGCATCTTTTCCACACATTCAGGAATGAGGTAGACGTGATGAAAATTCTTTGATTGCAATTTTTCAATATGTTTTTCATTACTAAAAGAATAGCTTTTTGTTCCTTTTTGTTTCTTCAGAATATGTCGTCAGAAAAAAAGTACCATTGAAAAGTATTTCCCCAACATAAATAATTCCACTAAAATTGCTTATGAAAAAGCATCCTTAACGGTTGTTTTTAACACAAAATCTGCTTGTAGATTCCGATGGAATTGACACTTTCCAGTTATTGAACTAGAAAGGATCCAATAGGAGGTTGTGTACCATTATACCATTGATTGCAGTCCACAATATTGGGGACAGACATTAGCGACATAGATTCTTATGGCGAGTATTGAGTATTTGTAATGATTTCCCCAAAAACTGTATAACGGCTATCAAAAAATAAGGCTTTTTTATCATATTATGTGCTCTAAGGAATAGATTTTGTAGTATTTCGTGCTAACATGTTTTGCTTTAATTGCTTTAAGTACTTCATTATCGTTGTTTTGGAAGTTATTTTGAAGTGCTTCTTCGGAAGCGGTAAACAACACGGATTAGTTTCCTTAGAAGGGGTGAAAATATGACTCGTTTTGAAATACCTACACTTTTTTCGCTGGGTAGGCATGGATACAGGTATGGACATAGATAAATATATGTGTATAGCATATATTTATGCCAAAATATGCCTTTAAACGTTGTACAATTTCAAATTCCTAAAGTCTTCAAATGGAATGTACTCAGTTTGACTACACTAGTATTTATTATTTACTTTATTTATTATTGACTAAATTTATTATTCTTCAGCACTCCCTGTAATTTGTTATTATTTTAGATTTTAGCTTACTATGACCCCTTCTTTGTGGGAAAAATACATGGGTTACGCACTGTACGAAAGTGCTATAATCCATTTCAGCAATTGTAATGGACTAAGAACTGAATATACTGTTTCCAATTTGTACTATTCTTTCTTTACGATAAAGTTTTGGGGTGTTGCATTGTTTCTTTCTTTTCCCATATATTTTATATATACCGACGGTGGGCAAACTTCGGCCCACTTTGCCTCTCTATGCGGTCCATCATTTCCAGCTTTGGAGTGTAATAATCTGACAAATTTAACTGATGTAAAATCTGAAATATTTATTTGCGTATTCTACTGTGATTAATTATGAAAAACATATGGACATCCCTGATATACAGGGTGGCGCAATAGAACGTGCATATTTAAAAAATATATTAAAAAATAAATACAAAAGGTATGGTTAAAATAAATCTAAGGCATTGTAGAGTAATAAATGGAGTTTATTTTTTAAAAATAACATCATCTAAATGGTGACCCTCTCTACGACGGCACTCCTCTAACCGCAAACGAAAATTATTGAAAACTTTCTTCAGCAATACTGGTGTAATGGCTGTCATTTCACCACGGCTATTCTCCTTGAGCTGAACGATGTTTCTTGGATTATTACTGTAGACTTTGTGTTTGAGGTATCCCCACAAAAATATCACCTCTTTTCGAAATCAGTCTGCCAGGGAACATCTGCTTCACCACCGCCATGGAGTCATTTGAGGTGTGACAGGTAGCTCCATCTTGTTGGAACCAAGTTCTGGAATTCACTATTCTTGAACTTTCAATTTTTGGAGCCAAAAATCCGTCCAACATCTCAACATAGCGTTCCGTATTAACCGTGACGTTTTGGCCCCGCGCATTTTCGAAGAAAAAAGGACCAATTATTCCTCTGCCAGAGATTGCTGCCCACACTGTCACTTTAGAACTATGCAATGGTTTCTGGTGTTTGATTTTGGGATTTTCACTGTTTCAGTAACGACAATTTTGACGGTTTACGAACCCATTCATAAGGAAATGAGCCTCGTCAGAGAAAAGGATATTGCCAAAATTGGAAAATCGACTAAGCATTTCATTAGCAAATGCGAGCCTTGCTATGAAGTCAGACTCTTTCAATTCTTGTGTTAATTGCAGCTTATATGGATGCAGTTTAAGATCCAATGTTAAAATTCGTTGCAAACTTCGTCGCGATAATTGTAAGACAGACGATCTCTTGCGAGTCGACATTTGTGGATTTCCTCGTACTGACTCCATAACTTTCTCAACATTGTCTTCGGTCCTAGATGTTGATGGTTTAAATGTTGCTTGTGGTAAATGTTGAACCGGTCTCTTCAAAATGCTTTACCCATATTTTAATTAAATTAGCACTCGGAGCTTCACTAATCCGCCTTTGTCCATATTCAGCACAATATAGTCGCCTAGTAGCAATATATGAACGAGAGTTCTCGTAAAAGGCGTGCACGCAAAATACGCCACGCTTCCCGTCGAAGTGATTCATAGGGACTATAACTCCATTAGCCCGTTCTATTGCGCCACCCTGTATATATACATAATGTATATAAATATGTACGTTTGATTATCGGTATAAAATCACACTTGTATGTATGTGCGCACATATACTTCTGCATCTTTGAAATAAATAAAACTTCCGTTTGAACGGATTATAAACGTAAATCCAAAAGAATGAACCGCAAACGAAACAACGATAAATACTAACGAATTTGTTACGCCAATTTTTTTGTTCTTTCAGTTGCGCAACCAGAACATACAATGGATTGGAATTAGAGTTTGACTAAACGGTAGCATTTTATAAAACACCACACACTCTTTTGTATATACAGGAAAATAAGTTTAAAAATAGAATTAAATTGAAATGATGAATCATATTCTGAAAATAAAAATAAAAAGAATTGCAAACTGCTGGGACTTCATCAATAGATTTCAACATGCTACGAGGGTCGTCCCAAAACAGACGACCTGACGTATAGATGGCGCCAGAAGTTAAAAAAAAATGATTTTGGTGAAAAGTTGCAACCTTATAAAATATATGTTTTAAGTTTCAAGGTGCCATGTTATTTAGTATTTTCATTTGAGCCATTAAAAATAAACGATCTCCGTGATTTCGTAAACATAGAAAAAATTGGTCACCGTTATGTAATTCAATATTTCTATATGAAAGGTCTAAGCCCAATCAATATTAAAGCCGAGCTAGATTCTACTCTGAGGGAGTCTGCTCATTCATTTACGGCTATAAAACATTGGATAGTAGAGTTTAAACGAGGCCGTACAAACTGCCAAGACGAACACTGTAGTCGTTGACGAATTGAGGTGTTCACGCCAGATACGGTTAAGAAAATTCGCAAAATGGTATTGAATGATCGTCGGCTGAAGGTGCGTGAACTAGCTGATATGTTAGGCATTTCAAAAAGTGCTGTACATCATATATTGACCGAAGATTTGAAGATGAGAAAACTTTTTTTCAAAAAGTGCTATACATCATATATTGACCGAAGATTTGAAGATGAGAAAACTGTGGGTAAGATGGGTGCCGCGCTGGCTTTCAACAGAGCGTCGAAACTGCGTCGAGAAGGTGTTTCAGTAGAATGTTTGGCGATGTTTTACCGCAATAAAGCCGAATTTTTGCGTCAATTTATAATCATGAACCATGAGATATGGTACCACCACTTCACGCCTGAGACAAAGGAACTGTCAAAACGGTGGACTGGAATGGGAGAGTCGTGTCCAATGAAAGCGAAGACGGTGGTTTCATCTGCAGGCAAGGCGTTATGGCGTCTGTTTTTTGAGATGCGCATGCAATTATTTTTATTGATTATTTCAGAAAGGAAAAAATCATTAAATGATGAATATTATGCTAATGTATGGCAGCGTTTAGGTAATGAAATTGTGGAAAAGGCTGCATTTGACGAAAAAGAAAGTGTTGTTTCAACTAGGCAATGGTCCAATTTACACACCCACTATTGCGATTGCCACAATTAGTGAATTAAAGTTCGAATTGCTTCATCACGCACCTCGGTGCACGCTCAATGGTAAAATATTTGCCAACTATGAAGAGGTGAAGTCGGTGGTTGATGGCTATTTTAAGAAGTTTGACAGTTCTTACTATAAACAGGGTATAGAATCTATTGAATATCGCTGAATAAAGTGTATCGAGCTAAAAGAAGATTATGTAAAGAAAATTTTTTCTCATATTTTTCGTGTCTTTGTTATTAGATCGGCTAGTTTTGGGACCGCCCTTGTAGTTTTATTAACTTGTCCGTGAAAAAAGGATCGCAGAAGTGGTGAAAAATGCATAATCATCGATGTACCAGTATCCTATAAAGCAATGAAAACTCTTTAGATCATTACATTTTTCTTCTTTTAATAAGAATTTAAGAGCAGAAGCTATTGAATATCGCTGAACAAATTGTATCGAACTAAAAGGAGATCATGTAAACAAAATTTTTTCCATATTTCGTGTCTTTTATTAGGTCGGCTAGGTTTGAGACCGCCCTTATAGTTTTATTAACAAATTTTTCCAAACTAATGTGGATCATTCGCCTTGGATAATCGGAGAAAATAATTATCCATCCAACTGAGTTAATACGAAAAGATAAGTTTTGAAGGAACGTTAAAAATAGAAACATTATTTTTGCTATTTTCTTACTGCTTACGCGAACGTACTTTTTCAGGTTTTCTTTCCTTTTAGACAATACTATTGACATACGACTTTTTGTTATACCAAAGTAACCAAAACAAACTTCTTTTTGACATTTGATATCATTAAAAACAAACACTATTAATGGTGACCTGTGAAATTTAACAACAGATTTAATGCAAAGCAAAATACCATTTTGTTAATTTAAGCCCTACAATTTCGCTTGCTCTGGACGTTTTACAAAATATGCATCTCCATATTTTTTCGTCACCGTTGTTTCTGCGTGTGTGTGTTGAAGATGCTTTGTTGAGGTATTATATGGCACCAGTAATACAAGTACGAGGGTTGCTACTTATGTTGTGAGACAAACAAAAGCAAAATATTATCATCGAAAATAAGTTTATTGTTTTTCAAAATACTCTACAAGAGTGTTTAAACCAATTTTTGAACGCAATTTATCCGCTCCAAAAGGGATA
>JAHXMU010010205.1:0-14443 GCA_019455685.1 Philornis downsi
CTTCACTTAAATCGTGTAAACCGTGTTCATGCCGATACAAACGTCGTACAGTAATCACTGATTTATTGTTTTTGTAATACGCTCGGACACAAAATGCACGCTGCACTCCCGTGTACGGCTCCATGGCGACTAAATTTCCAGGAAGTGGCGCAACGAACAACATATCCCCCCGCCACCCCGCGCCGCGCGTTACCGAGAAATTGAAGAATTAAATCGCCAACACTCATATGGCCCACCCTGTATTTACATAGGATTTTTAATTAATTTGTATTAACGAAAATGTTTGTGAATACCAGTCTGTAAAGTAAATGCTAATAGACTGAATAAATGAAAAAAACAAATAATTCCCTGGACATGAAAGAACCAAGTTCGGGAAGTTAATTTGATTGGATCGGAACTTAGACTAGATTAGGTTAGGTTAGATCAGTGCGCCAGTCTGAATAGACAGACTCACATACATATATATGTAGATTGTAAAGTCCATTGTGATACAATGGAAACTGGAGATATAAATGTCCTTAGTTTTCCCCGTTGAACCGTCCTGAGTGCCTCAAGAAGCTCTTAAGTCGGACAATATCTATATCGTCCAGATCTCCTAGGTCCCTAAAGAAATAAGAGACCAGTGTTGATCCCCGCCTGTTCGCCAAGGCGAAGCAATTGCAGAGAAGATGTTGTATGGACTCCTCTTCCTCTTCATCCCTACAGCTCCTACAGAAGTCACTAGTCGCAACCTTTAATCTCACTGCATGTCTTCCAAACAGACAGTGTCCCGTCATGACGGATACAAGCAATGAGACGTCATGTCTTGATAGCGACAGTAGTGGGTGTGAACGCTTCAGAACTAGGCGAGGCCACATCTGTCTGAATTGATTACAGCCTCGGACAGACGCCCACCTACCATTTCCTGCTAAATATGCTGTATCCCGCAGAGGAGCTTGCAAGTGGATGGAGGCATGCGCACTGACTCCAACTCGCCTGGAGTCTGTAAGGTTGTCCCTAGTCTTGCCAACTCATCTACTCTGCAGATCCCTCGTATGCTCCTATGGTCCGGCACCCACATAAGGTGAAAGTTAAAATGCTGAGCCATCTCGTTAAGAGATCTGCAACATTTCAGGGCAACTTAGGCTAACGAAACCTATTTTTGGTTGGGTCGTTGAGTGGTAAAAAACTGGTC
This sequence comes from Philornis downsi, assembly GCA_019455685.1. NCBI lineage: Eukaryota > Metazoa > Arthropoda > Insecta > Diptera > Muscidae > Philornis > Philornis downsi. Next base: position 1,175 of record JAHXMU010010205.1, read on the forward strand.
TTAAAAACGCAGACAAATATAGACGATTTATCATATATTCCGGTCGAATTCATTTCTTAAATTTTAAAACTTTTTAGTTACAAATTGTAGTTTATACGAGTACAACAACAAAAACCAAGTATAGTTTGCGCAATTATTTGCAAAATATGTGAAATACGGTCCAAACGGCATAGTATTACCTACAAAACTTAATTGTTTTATTACTGGAGATATCGTACTTCACCCATTTTCGAATTAGAGCAGCATAGTGTAGTAGTAGGTATAAGAATACTGATCACAGATTCTATAAAAGTGGGTCAAAACATCTGAAATTATATTGTTAGTCCAAAAATGTGGATCTATTGGATCAAAATAACATGTGAGCGAAGATATGAAATACGAAATAAATTGAAGAATTTATACAAACATAAAAGTTAAGAGAAACTCACCTGATATTATTAAGCTTTGCAATTTGTACAGTCTTTCACTGAAATAAAAAGAGAATAAACACAAATTTATGAATTGTCTATATTCAGAACAAAAACAAAATTTATAGGGTTACTCATTTAGCGATTTCACAACCGTCGGTCTGGCAACGCTGTCAGTTGTTAAATACCTGCCATTGCCATTGCCATTTACGAATTCAGATCATTCAATAACCGAAGAACGCAAAAGCACAAAAATAGTTAAAACTTACTACAAAAATGGTGATGCAAATGTGGGCTTTCAATCGAGCAAAATTTTTTTCTTCGGTGGTTACATCAACAAGCGAAACTATCACATATAGAGCTCAAAAACCCCAGAAGTGATTGTGGAAAGCCATTGCATCTAGAAAAAGTAACTGGAGGCGTTGGTGGGCCATATTTTTCCGAAAACTACCTCAAAAGGATCCACTGCTGCAACCAATCATAGTTTTATGTGTGTTTTATTTAAATTTGCTTGAAACAGAAAAATGGATAACCCTATATTATTAACAATGGAATGTATTGAATTAAATTTATTGCGAGTGAGCCTTTCGCTGTCCACGACCATTTTCTTAAATCCCACCGATCTAATTTTGTTCGTTTGTAACAAGAACTGCTAATCTGAGAGGCATAAAGCGTATACAGGTGTCGGCGTTTAAAGTGTCACCAATTTCAAATGCTGTAATTTTATCAACTTTATTATTATTCTTTTTAATTTGATTATATTGCAAAAACATATCAAAGGTTAAGAAAAAAAGGTGTTGTTATTCGATGCAACCAACTTTAGCGGGGATAGTAACATCTGTACGGAAACGCCGACCTAACAAAGAAGACAAAAAAAGTTGAAAAAAATTTACTTTGTTTTTCAACATAATCTCCTTTTAGCTCTTTAGCACTTTTTCCAGGGATATTCAATAGCTTCCATTCCCTGTTTATACCTATAGTAAGAAGTGTCAAACTCCTTAAATCAGCCATCAACCGCAGACTCCACCTCTTCATTGTCGACAAATCTTTTACTACTGAGTCAGTCAGTTGCTTTGGCTGTTCCTTTGTCTCTGGTGTCTGAGCCTGAGTATAGAAAGCAAGGATTCCAAGAAGTTATTTCTCCCAATATTTACAACTCGAAATTGTGGATGACTTCGGGATATTGGCAACATTATGCCACAAACATGTTTTTATTTGAGGTGGGGAAGGAAACATTTGCATTTAAACCATAGAAAACTCATCCATGGTATCAAATCGACGCAAAAATTCGACTCTATTGCAGTGAAACATCGCCAACACTCTACTGAAACACCTTGACGACGCGGTTTTGCTCTATTGAAAGCAAGCGCGGCACCCATCTTCCCCACACCTTTTTCATCTTCAAACCTGCGGTCAATATGCGATGTGTGGCACTTTTCGAAATGCCTATCATTTCAGCTAGCTCACGCACCTTAAGCCGACATTTTGTGGGTTTTCTTAACCGCGTCTGGCGTGGACACCTCAATTGATCGATAGTATTCGCCTTGGCTGCTCGTACGACCTCGTTCAAACAGAATCCAGCTCGACTTTAATATGGATTGGACTGAAAGTGCTTGAAAATGATCGAGCGCCTACGCCTGTATAACGAGTTTTTTTAAATAGCCTCAGTCGCGCATTTATCCAATCTTTTGTTTCCTATGCAATAATTGATGACAAATCATCGCCATCGATAAAACTTTATTATCAAAGTGAGTGTTCGTAACTGAATCTTTGATGCCAAAGTTAGAGCCGACTGGTTCTGTGAATAATCAACCGATAACCGTACATCAAACGAACGCCTGACCGGCAAAGAACATCACCGCTATCAGGCTAAAGTTTGCCAGAGAACACGAGACAATCGATTCGTCACAGTGCGTAAGAATTTTAAATTTCACTGAGGCCATGTAATCACAGAATGTAGAGCATTGCATTATTTTTAGTATATTTTTATTCAATTTATTCCAAACAACAAAAGGCAAGATCAGATAAAGCCTTTGCAGGTTCTTAGAAAACGAATTTGGGTACACAAACTAAGAATTTTCGAAATTTCAGAACATTCATATAGATTTTTTCACTATATGGAATCAGTGTAAAGAAATTGCAGCTAATTTTGAAATTTAAAATTTTATGTTCGTTTTGGTATCTATTGTCAATATTTAATGTAGTACAGGATAGCGCATCAATTGGGCTACAATAAGAAATTCAAATAACTTTTTTTTTAATCAATGTATTTCATTAATTTTTTTTTCATTGCATAGAAAATTCAATTTCATTGTATACAACTAATTGATTGTGAAAATGATAGACCGTAAGCAACCTCCACGCTCATTTACGCATATGCGATATTTGGTCAGAAAATTATTCATTGCGGGATCGCCTCAAGTATTGCTTTAAGGGACTGCTTCAATTTAGTCAAACTCCTTGGTTTCGTTTTATACACGTCTTGATTTTGATTTGCATTTGTTTCCATTTAAAATTCAGTTGATACAAGAACTTCTTCCACAAGACCATTTACGCCACCGTACATATGTCAATAGGATGTCACAGTTCGCCCATGACAACCCCGAAAAAGTCATAATGAGTGACGAGGCACATTTTCATTTGAATGGATATGTGAATAAATAAATAAATAAAAATAGAAAATAAATAGTCGCTTCTGGGCAATGGAAAACCCTCAAATTATTCATTAGTCACCTTTGCATCCATTAAAAGTGACAGTCTAGTGTGCAATTTGGTCAGGAGGAATCATTGGACTTCACTTCTTTGAAACTGAAAACGGCGTAACGGTAACTGTCAATGGGGAGCGATATCCTGATATGATTGAAAACTGCATGATTTGGGCTTGATTAACATGTGATATCAACAAGACGGTGCCATATCGCATACAGCCAGGATTACAATGGAATTACTGCGAGACCTCAAAAATTATAAACAAACAAAGTAGTATACCTTCCCGACGCACACCCTGTATTTCGGTGTTCGCCAAAATATTATGTTCAGTGCCGTTAGCTGTTTGTGCTTTCTTGATCTTGTGATAACTTAAGCTTGATTTAATTTATAAGAACGTTGCATTTGAAGTTTAGTGGTTCTAAAATTGGAGCGACCAAAATGGATTCCAAACAAGATATGAACAGGCAAGTCGATGCCCTATTAATCCAACCTTGATGATACGCATTACCTCTCCAGGCTTTTGCATTAAAATCAAATGGTTATTACTAATCACACACTAGATCTTCGCTCCCATGAGAATCTAACTGAGTCCATTTCTTGCAATACGAAGCATGATAACTCCCCTCTTTACCGAATACGTAACACTTTATCCGTTTTCTTTTTTCATTATTTTAAAAAGCAAAAAAATTCTACAATTTCTTCACATTTCAATAAATCCCCCGACAATAAATTTACTTTTCTACTTTGTAAGAGAAATCAATTTCTTGATACACAAAAATAAAGGAGAAGCAAAAAGAAAACCATGTTTTTTATCCAATTCTCTTGTAATGTTTCTGAGAATCTATAAGTGTCCGAGCGTATTGAGGATTATTACAATTTTCTGCTAAGGGAGAAGATGAACAGGATGATGATGATGATGATGATGAGAAAAAAGTAACAACGACATCAATGAACTGCCAATAGAAAAATATCCGGTTTCCGGTCAACTCAATCAGTCTTTTGTGTTAACAGCCAACAAAATAGACAAAACGATGGCAAGGATGACAACAACAGCAGCATCGGAAGTATAAAAATAAAAGCAAAGCGAAAACAACTTTAATCAGCAAATAACAAATTAACAAAAGAAAGTATCATTCCATTTCATCTCAAGGAGCAGCAGCAGCATTTGTAAACGTTTTTACGGAACTGCCAAAACGAGACATTTTGTAGTCGTGGCAATTTAATTCCATCCGGGAAACAACTGAATTTTTTATTTGGCTTCCCATTCATGCCGCCCGTTTTTGGCTTTGCAATTGTTCACCATGGGTGTCCATCGATTCGTGGAAGTATAATGAAAATTAATGGGCCATAAATATTGTTATTGTTCCGAAAAAAAAACACAAAATGGTCAACGAGACGAATTTCGGACAATGAAAATTGTAAGTAAGTAAGTAAGTAATCATTGAAATTTATAAGGTTCAGGTAATATGCAATTAGATTAGAAAAAAAACAACGCATTTAATCAATATTAACAACAATCTAACGCGAATTCATAAATTTCGACCATCGCAATAGTGGATGTGTGAACTGAAGCATCATTGTCTTGATGAAACAATCCTTTTTTCCGACAATTGTAGTTCCTTTCCCGTAATTTTATCAGCTAAACGCTGCAATAAATTAGCATAATATTTGCTGTTAATGTCGCCTGAAGATGATCAATGAAAATAATCCCATGCGCATTCCAATAAACAGGCGCCATAACTTTGAATGCCGTTTTCGCCTTCTTTGGGCACGATTCTCCCACTCCAGTCCATTGCCTTAACTTTTCCTTTGTCTTAGGTATGAAGAGATGGATCCATGTCTAATCCATGATTAGAAATCGACGCAAAAATTCGGTTTTATTGCGGTAAATCATCGCCAAACACTCTACAGAAACATCTTCACGACAAGCAAGCGCGGCACCCATATTGCGCACAGCTTTCTCTTCAAATCTTCCATGTCTGGCGTGGACACCTCCATTTTTCGATCACCACGATATTCGTCTCGGCAGTTCGGACGGCCTCGTTTAGACTCTGCTACCCAAAATCTTATAATCATAAACGAAGGAGCAGACTCTCCAAGGGTAAAATTTAGTTCGACTCGACGATCATCTAATGTCATTTTGTGGATTTACTTAAGCATGTCTGGCGTAGACACCTCTATTGGTCGACCACTACGGTGTTCGTTTTGACAGCTCGTACGGCCTCGTTTTAACTCTGCTACACAATATTTTACATTCCTAAATGAAAGAACAGACTCCCTCAGAGTATGATCTAGCCTGGCTTTAATATTGGTTGGACTGAGACCTTTCAAATGGAAATATTGAATTACATAACGGTGACCAATTTTTTCTATGTTTACAAATTCACTGAAATAGATCATTTATTTTTGATGACAGAAATAAAAATACTAAACAACGTGACGCCTTGAAACTTAGAACATATATTTTATAAAATTGCCAATATTCTCCAAATGTCAAACTACAGGCATCATCTATACGTCAGATCGGCTTGTTTTGGGACCGCCTTCATAGTGTAAAAAAATTAGAATTAGAATTTGTGAATCATATTCAGAGCAACAACTCACTTCATACACTTTACTACACTTCATAACTGAAACGAAATTAGAAACCGATATTGTTTCTTTATATCACCTTAATGAAATTGATATTTTGATTCGAGAACCTAAAATTAAAATATTGTTTTATGAACTTTCGTATTTCAGTCTGAATCAGAGCTGAAACCAGATATAGAAAAGAAATAGAAAAGACCTCTAGCTTCAAACTATGAAACTATGTCCTTTTTTATGAAATGAAAAATTCCCAGTGAAATACAAGCGAAACGATGCTTCATAAACTGAATCAGAATTAATATTATTTCTTAATTCGTTTAGAGTGTAAGAACCAAAATCGTTTTGGATGTATGAAACAAAATTCAAAAATGAAACACAATTTTAATTTCGGTTATTGGAATCGGAACAAAAACTTTGTATAGTTTTGATTTACACGCAACATTAAAATTCTTCCTTTTTTGAAGGCATGAAGACCTCGAAACTATCTGCTATATAATTTTCCGTGTTGCTAATTAATATCCCTCAAACGTGCCTCATAACTACGTAGACACTCCTTTAGCCCCAGAATTTGCCATATTTTCGTATTGAATCATATCTCCTCGCTGCCATAGAGAAAGCCTCACAAATCCTCTCTCGCTATCGCAGTACTATAATGAATGCTTTCAAGTCATTCAAGGAATCAATAGATATTCTCAACATCCCTCCACAAAACTTTTGACCTCTCATAACAAGGGAACTCACACACACACACACACGCTCACGTTAACCACACTAGCAGCCATCAATGTCATATTAATGTCCTGCATTCGAATTTCACATACACATATCCACATATATCGTGGCAACGCACACAAGCACATGATTATGTACTCAACTATTTAAGAGAATGTAATGGGAACTTTAAAGCTTTCAATAACACTAAACATTCTTGCAGACCCCCCAACTTGCCTTCAGTGCAGTCAGTGCTTTGTTAGAAAAGGATATCCTTCATTGGCGCAGATAATCATACATGAACGCATTTACATGTCATGCTACGTATGGATGTGTGTGTGCGTGTTTGCATGCATGTGCATTACCAACATCAAAGTAAACATTATAAATTTGAGAAGATTGTAAATAAACTTGAGCTCAAGATCTTTATGTTTGTACATGTGAGTTTAAAATTGTGTGTGCGTTTGTGTGTGTGTGTGTGTGTACGTTTGCATTTGCGGCCAATACAAACACATATGCCTCTGTGTATGATCTTGGTTATACGTACGCACACTCATGCAATCTTACACCACAACCAATCACAAATTGTAAGATAAATAAGACTATGCCACACAACCACAAGTATACACATACAGACAAACACATACGCTGGTATTGCCATTAGATGAAATGGAAAAACAACGACCATGTTAAAAACGTACATAATTTATGTTTTATCATTATACAAGAGCTTTCATTGCATACTTACTTAACTATATATGTAGTATTAGAGTGACTCGAAGGGCTCCTTACTTCCCTAGTAAGGATTGCTAAGGATCTTTACATTAACTCCAAAAAAAAAGGTTGTTAACTTGGAACATCGGTATATTTTGGGTATGAATGTATTCTTCCATTATCAGATCGGGCCTTTTTTTAAATTACAGGCATAAGAATATCTAGAAATCAAGCGAAACAAAACAAATTTTCCTTAATTCCACACACAAACTAATGACTAAAAGTTAAACGAAGGAGTTTTCTATTAAGTTTTTATACCTGTATAATAATAATATGTATATGGAGTATTCATTCTGTCGCCTAAGTTGCAGTAATCACCTTATGACCTGATTCTACAGCTTTTAACATGTTTCTTTGGAGTTATTTGAAATAAATTGAAGAAGCCACTGAATTCATACACAGAATTTAGATCCAACTAAGTTTGCCAACCTTTGTTATTGAGTTAACAGGGCTCTGTTAATGCATTTAATGGGAAATTTAAAAAAAATAAAATTTTTCACAAACTAATGTAATTTATGTCCATCAAATAATAATGTAGGAAATAAAACTCTTCATGCTCTAAGCATCTACCCTATCTACAGGGAGGCGGACCAATTGTGCTGCAATAAGAAATTCAAATAACTTTTTTTTCAATCAATATATTTCATTTATTTATTTTTTTTTTTTATTGTACAGAAAATTCAATTTTATTTCACATAACTAATTGGTTTTGAGGATGATAGACTGTAAATGACCTCCATGCTCATTCACCCATATGCGAAACCTGATCAGAAAATTATTCATTACGTTCGGAGAGGTTGAAGTCGGGATCGCCTCAATTATTGTTTTAATCGACTATTTCAGTTCAGTTAAATTCCTTAGTTTCGTTTTGTACACCTCTTGCCTGATATAACCCCATAAAAGAAGTCTGATGCATTCAGGTCAGGTGAACTTAGGAGCCAGCGGAAAGTGGAGTTTCTGGATAATAACTTGTTTGGTAATTTTCGTTGGAGCTCCGGTCCTTAGGGGCCAGCGGAAAGTGGAGTTTCGGGATATTAACTTGTTTGCGAATTTTCGTTTAAACTCAGTCATAACCGATCTGATTATGTGTGCAGTTACTCTTGTTCACTGAACCTGAATTCTTAAACTTTATTTTCCCCCCAGTAAATTCGTTTTGTTCCACTGTGTCAAAATTTGTAACGTGAAGCGGAATTCTTTAAGAGATCGGAGACGGGTCGGTGTCATGGGTGCTCCAGCTTTACTCAGGCATGGGGGAGATCTAGTCTCCGGAATTTCACGCTACAAAAATTTATACATAACACCTTGGAAAAACGAAGAAAGGAAAAGAAAGAAAAACACCAGTGGAGTCGATTCTGATGAGGCCGTCTGAACCCTACCCAACCATTGATGCTTATGACCTATCTTCAGCAACCCCAAACATTTCCAACCGCATGTTTATCCAACAACATTTTTACCTACCCAAATGTATGAAATTTTACAACATAGCGATTTCGGAATCGGTATTACATTGTGTATTTATTAACAAACTTAGAGGAAAAAGGAAGTGTAACTGAGAGGATAGACTCTTATATTCAAGTTTTGAAACGAAAAAAAAAAGTTTTGTATTACAGCCGAAAACTCACCTGATATACTGCTCGCACATTCCTGTTACCGCAGAATCAGTTACAATAATATTAAATAAATGAGTAACCAGAAACAATACCAAAGAACTCAATTGAGACAAAAGGGTTGACAAAACTATTTAAATAAAAACGAAATTACGTTTAACTAAAACAACACAAAAAAAACACAAAAAAACAATATTGCTTTACGCTCGCTCCTCTCTAAACTCATATGACACAACACAACATTTAGGCCCGAGATCTTTTCCTTCGGACAACTCCTTTGGTAGAGCTAGCTGCCAGAGGATCGACTTCAACTTCCGACTTTGCATGCACGATATATTCGAAATCTTCGAGCGACGGGTTGAAGCACATTCAGCAATCGGCAACCAATTTCCAAAAGAATAACAAAAAAACATCGGAACTATTGAGCCAGTCCGATGACATCCTTCAAAGCAATACGGACATCAAGCCCACACGCAAGATTCCAAGACCTAAAAAAATTGCCACACGAACATTTAATGTCACATTCACGTCTATAATTGAACACTATTAGATAGTTTTCCACCCAAAATTCCACTAAACTTACCGGTATAGATACCGCCATGAATTTGCACAAAAAAATCCTTCCAAATTATATACCCAAAGGACACATAATTCTACCAAAGAAAAATAAATAAGCCCGCTACCCTTGACTGGAAATCACGCACAAACGTTTTTGTGATATTCTCCTAAATACACAATTGTTCCACACCAAAAATGCAATAGAAAATGAAAACTCTCGAAACTCAAAAACAAAAATTTTAGATTTATTTCCAAAATTAATTGTTTAAATTAAATTAAATTTGTTTAAATTAAATTGATTAAAAATTATTTGTTTGCAGCAAGTTCAAATAAATCCAGTAAAGGGTAGAAACTTTAAAGCGTATCAGGCTTTAACACCTACGTTGATCTAACTTATGTCGTTGTTGGTTAGATCTCCATTTGTAACTTTTAAAAAAAATAATCCACACATTTCAAAAGAATCTTAGAACGTGGGATACTTCGAGTCTATTTTGCCCTAGCAAATATTATGACGTATTCAAATCATTGATCAGGGTGTCCGTCGGGAAGGTATACTACTTTGTTTGTTTATAATTTTTGGTTGAATGAAAGAGAATGGATCTTAAATTGATAAATGTTTTATTTAATGTCGGCAATTATGTATGGAATACAATATCAGATAAATGTCCGACTCTGTTAGCCTCACAAATGCGAGCCTTTTTGAGCCCAGTTTTCATTACATTCTCACACATTTCACGTGGTATTTCATTAATTTCATTACGAATATTTTGTTTGAGCTGCTCAAGCGTTTCTGGTTTGTTTGCATAAACCTTGCTTTTCAGATATCCCCACAAAAAGAAGTCCGGAACAGTCAAATCAAGCGACCGTGCAGACCAATCAACATGACCATTTCTTGAAATAACTTATTGTGGAAAGAGGTGTCGCAGTAATTCCATTTTATTCCTGGCTATATGTGATGTGGCACCGTCTTGTTGATACCACATGTTACTCAAGCCCAAAACACGTAGTTGTGGCGTTAAAAAGTTTTCAATCATATCACGATATCGCTCCCCATTGACAGTCACCGTTACGCCATTTTCAGTTTCAAAGAAGTAAGGTCCAACGATTCCTCCTGACCAAATTGCACATCGACTGTCACTTTTAATGGATGCAAAAGTGACTGATGAACAATTTGAGGGTTTTTCATTGCCCAGAATCGACTATTCTGTTTATTCACATATCATTTAAATGAAAATGTGTCTCGTCACTCATTATGATTTTTTCATGAAAGTCGGGCTTGTCAAGAGCGAGCTGTAACATCCTATTGGCATGTGTACGGCGGCGCAAATGGTCTTGTGGAAGAAGCTCTTGTGTCAACCGAATCTTAAATAGAAACAAATACAAATCCTTGTGCAAAATTGAGTCCAAAGTTGTTCTGTGAAAACCAAGCTCCTGAGCACGGCGTCGAATTGAGGTTGATGGATTGTTTTTAACACTTTCTTGAGCAGCCGTAATGTTATCAGCCGATCTTGCAGTACGTTGCGGTCCATGCTTGGCTCTAGCAGCTATAGACCCTCTTTCTTCCAAATTATTCACTACACAACAAATAGTGCGTCTTGTTGGCACATTGTTTCTTCTAAAAATTTCACGTTACTTTCTCATCATCCCAGTAATCGATGATTGATTTTGATAAAATGTTTCAACGATTAAAAGAAGTTGGTTTATCGAATATTTTTCCATAATAAATTTGCCACGTCTCTATTTCATGACAGTCAAATATGAACTGTCAAGACTAATGTTTATCAAAATGGCGGCAAAACAAAGTAGTATACCTTTCCGACGGACACCCTGTATGTTTCAGGATATGTTTCATTTCAGATGTATGAATCAAAATTATTTGTAATTTCATTTTGGATGTATGGGATAGAAACAAAATTAAATATAATTTTAATTCGGTTGTCGAAACAAATCAGCAATTTTATATAGTTTTGAGTTAGACTCCAGAAATTAATATATGTCAAAACTATTTTCGACGATGATTTCCGTTTGGATCCCTGTAGAAGATAAATTTGTATATCGATTCATTCTAATTATATCCATTAGCAACTCAAAAATTTGAATTAAAACCACATATTTAGTGTACATTAGCAGGACTCATGAAGAATACCATTAGTATTTCTCATAGATTTCACAGCATTTCAGGCATGTGAAAAAACATAATATTGATTTTGTTAACATTTTTTTAAACTGTCAGTAAAAATAACACATTCAAAGCAGTGTGAAGAAATTTTTTGAAAGGAAAAGATAAATTTTTTTATATTGTCAAAAATCTTACAAATGTTGGATAGACTTTCATGTAATAAAACTATACATTCAACCTGAATTGCTTTGAAATATGGGATTCCATACATTTTACATAGACATTATTCATATGAACTACATCAATAATTTGTAATCGCCCTTATAATATCTGCATTGGCCTAATATTTGTTAGCCTTCATGTGTTCTAACAAATTACAAGTTATTTGTCTATTGTAGTTTGGAGTTTCCTTATCACTTTATAACTTTTTGTCAATATTATTATTATTATTGAAATGAAAAATGCCTGTTTCAGTTTAGATAAGGATACAACTTTTACAATTGTTTATCATTCTAGAAATATACCATTATGATGAAGTGTGGTTTCATATCGATTACTGGTAAAAGGTGTTTACCCGCTTGTATTTGAAAGGATATCCATTATACTCATACATAGTTTTAATTAAGATATTTAAACTATTCGTATTACACACACACACACACACACATGCAAAGACAGAAATGGCATTTTGTTATTTATACCCAGAGGCATAAAGGAAAAAAAAGGATTTAAATGTTGACTTAATTCTTAATTCTAAAAGCTTAATTTCTATGAAAATTTCCATAAAAATAAATTATCTTACCTCAACGACCTTACATCCATTCTTATTTTAGACTAATTTACCGGGACCTACAGTTTATAGACGGTTCAGTTTAAAAAGCCTTTACTAAACGTGTCGATTACTCGGCTGCATAAAATGTTCGTCAGACACATTGAGGTCAGACATTTTGAGTGATTGTATCGGGGCTCGAACGACCGACGATCATATGAACGATAGTTGCGTTTTCTAACCTGTCTATCTACAGAGTGTTCTTAATTCAGTTGTACTGATCGACAACTTTACAAATATAGCAGAGTAATATAAACAATTCTATGAGGGCGGTCGTAAAACGAACCGAACTGACATATAGATGGTGCCAGTAATTTGAAAACAATTATTTTGGTGAAAAGTGGCAAACTTACATGTTTAGTATTTTTATTTGTGCCATCAAAAGTAAACGAGCTCAGTGAATTTGTAAACATGACAAAATTCGTCACCGTTATGTAATTCTATATTTCCATTTGACAGGTTTCACTCCAACCAATATTAAAGTCGAGCTAGATTCTACTCTGGGGGAGTCTACTCTTTCGTTTACAACAGTAAAGTAGTGGGTAGCAGAGTTTAAACGAGGCCGTACGAGCTGTTAAAATAAACTCCGTAGTGGACGACCAATTAAGGTGTCCATGCCAGACACGGCTAATAAAATCCACAAACTTGTATTTGATAATCGTCGGCTGAAGGGTCGTGAGATGGATGAAATGATAGGCATTTCAAAAACTGTAATATATTGTATATTGACCGAAGATTTGACGATGAAAAAGCTGTGCGCAAAGCCGCGCTTGCTTTCAATAGAGCGAAAACAGCGTCGTGAAGATGTTTCAGTAAAGTGTTTGGCGGTGTTTCACTGCAATAAAGGCGAATTTTTGCGTCGATTTATATTCATGGATGAGACATGAGTCCACCACTTCACACCTGACACAAAGAAACGGTGAAAGCAGTGGACTGGAATGGAGCAGTGGAATGGAACTGGAGTGT
>JAHXMU010010206.1:0-10130 GCA_019455685.1 Philornis downsi
TGAGACGTGGGAGAGTTTCTCATATTCAGTGAGCATTAAATTGTTAGAGGGAGGCCTACAGTTCAATGACGATTGTGAACACGGCTGTCTGAAAAGCATTTACCAAACCTGCTGGTTGTACTTTTATTCGGAGTGTTCGTCAGAACATACGAAATAATGGAAGGTAGCTGTACGGAAGATTGAACCCGCAATCATGCGAACGATAGTCTTGTGTAATAACCATCGTACCATGGTCGGTAATTTTGCTTAGCTTTTCGTGCTTTAATTCAGATCGTTTTGACATGATCTTAGCGATTTACCACTCCGCACATTTCAGCACCCACGGAAACTGACCTGGGCTGAAGTAATACTCGTATGTAAGTCAGCTCGACTGACTGTAATTTTTGCACCAATTTTTGACATAACTTTGCATTGCTTGATACTGGAAAAAAATCTAGTAGTTTGGTTAAAAATTTCAGTTTTGCGAATTAATTTTGTATTAGCCTTAAAATTATTTTTTATATTCAACAATTTTGACTTAAATCCCATACATTTTGAGCCTTCTGAAAGTGCCAAGACAATCTAAACCCGTGAACAACATTGTGGTTTCATGCCTTTGGTTCACGAAATTAAAAAAAAAGTAGCGCTAAAAAGGTATTACGATCACTATCTAGAGTTTGATCTGTGTCCATGGAGGGAAGCTTCGTCTCCGGTTTTCCCTATGCTGAAAGTTGTACCACCTCAGAGCCGTTTTGGTATCAAATCGTGCTTCTTTACGATTTAGACCATGTGTTATTGTTCCTTATTGGCTAGCATCTAGGCCGCCACTGTGCCCTATACGCAGCTCAAGATTTTGCGGCCCTCGGTCTTCTTGGAATATATTCGCCGTTTCAATTCTTCTCGATTTTGGTCATAATATCAACAATATTTTCGATCTATACAGGGTATGGTAGGGTATCCCATTGCAAAAATATAAAATTATTTCCCCCATTGTTTCATTCCGTAGGATTAGAATGTGGTCCCAAGTTCGGATTATTAATTATAATTATAAAATTATATTAAAAATGGCCAGAGATCAACGCCTTGTTCCGGATTTCAAATTTTATAGACTTATAGGATTTATAGAACCAAAAGTTATGTCGATTTCAATACGATGCATTTTCATTTTATGCAGAATGAATAGTGCAATGCTGCTATATAGAGGTACGGATAATAAAATAATAACTTGGGAATGTCTTTGAATGCTTTACTTAACATAGTTAAATTGACCTGATTCGGGCCAAATATCTACCGTTTTATTCGGCAACTTCTTTTTATTATTATTGTGATTCTATTATGTCTCTCTCTTAGAAACTACCGTCCCTACTGGCAAATGATTGAGACGGTAGATATTCACAAGCTTTTCTTGACGCAAAATTTGTCATCAGCATAATTATTCGCTATAGGCATAGTAACGGGTGCTAATCACTTGGTACCAGATTCGAACTATAAGGTGGATACATAAGAACCTCTCAACCAAGTTCCCGGTGCTTCCGGTAAATAACTTTTGAAGTGTGTTTCGTGAAATTGTCCACATGGCACACAATTCTTCTCATTTCGACCAAAGTTAGCAATTTTGTCATGATTGCTTCCTTCAGACGTTCCAATTGTTAATAGCACTGATTTGAATTAAGAAATTGGCCGTAGGGGAACAACTTATTCTAGATAATTTCCAGTCAATCCCACTAAACGCACCGCAAAACTTTCCTGACTGACAATCTAGACTTGACCAGCTTTTGCGCCGGCTCAACGCGATTCCAGCTCGACTGTTTTCACTTGGCGTTATCATAGGTGACTCACTTTTCATCACCAGCCATTATTCACATCAGAAATGGTTCGCTCTTGGCGCTATTCAACAGCGATTGATAGATGGAAATCCGTTCTATGAAGTGTTTTTGCGTTAGGTGGTGTGGTAAACATACAACGAGTTTCCTTTCGCATCCAGCCTTATTCTAGTGGTGCCAGCTCCCGGGCAATCGAAACAATGTTTACATGATTTCCATGGCCAGAAGAAAAAATTACTTAAGTTGAATTAGAATCAAGTCGAGTTTATTCCATATTATTATTGTAGTTATTCTGATGCATATTTGCGTCAAATTCCCATTCCAAAGTTCGATGTAGTTCGCAAGTTAAAACGATTTTTCAAAACAGCGATTTTTGATAAGTTACGTAATATCCCTATCAATTAACAAGTATGAAAACATATTTTGTTATTATTATGTTTATGTCCCTAAGACATATACTTCGAAAGATTTCGACTTCGAAGACATATACTTCGAAGATTGATTTCGAAAGTTGCGATAGATTTCCATAATAGCTATTTTTTAATAACTTAATATCTGTAAACCGAAGCTACAAATCTTTCGGAAGAACGGATAAACGATTCTTTCCGGTAGTTTTGATGCCGAAAATGCACCATAATAGTCGAAAATATCGATAAAACCTGTGCTTACAAAGAAAAAAGACCAGGACATATATTGTCGTCTAACCCCGATTTCAAAATTCCGTGTATTTCGAAAGTTGCAATAGATCTATCTATCTAGCAACTTTCGAAGTCGTTTTTCTTTGTAAACACAGGTTTTAACGATATTTTCGACTATTGTGGTGAATCTTCGTTATCAAAACTACCGGAATAGAATCGCTCATCCGTTCTTCTGGAAGATTTGTAGCTTTCGTTTAGAGATATTAAAAAATAGATATTACGGGAATCTATTGCAACCTTCGAAATACACGGAATTTTGAAATCGGACTTAGACGACAATGCTTGTCCTGGTCGTTTTTCTTTGTAAGCACAGGTTTTACCGATATTTTCGACTATTGTGGTGCAACTTCGACGTCAAAACTACCGGAATAAAGTCGTCGAAACTAAAATCGTGCATGATTGGCTGTTTCACTACCAGGACCACAAACACTACTCACATCGTCGGCCACCTGGCTTGTGGTTTCTTTCGCCTTTATTGGAGAAAAATTGAAAATCACAGCTGGTTTCCCTTCGCTCGAGTTAATTCAGTCATGTGCTCTCAAACATTACTGAGCCAAGCTATCATAAATTTATATGAGATGATTTTAGAATACAAGATCTTACCCCTTATAAAGCCATCTAGCTTATCCCGATCGCACTTATTTAACGCGAGATACAGATTACGAAATCCATGTATTGGAAAATAGCAAATTTATTTATATTACACCAATATTGAAGGTTTTTTTTTGTCATAGCCGTGATTTAACTTACTTTTGCTTTTGTTGACTTAGTCCATTTTGCATGAATTAACGTTACAACAATGCACCAAAAATCACATCATTCCACTTCGACAGACATTTGTCCCGTTGTTTTCAGTTAACATTGCAATTGACGTTATGCCGAAATAGATGAAGAATTATTGCCTTCACATTTGTCGGGATATGTTAAGTTTCGATGGTGAGGAAATTGTTGGCTAAAACGATTTTTTATTGTTTTTGTATGCGGCTACAAAAAAAGGTGAATATTTTTCCTATCGTCTAGACAGGTGCAATAACACATTAGAGTGTCGGGTGGAACATTTCGATGGATTGAAATGAAAAGTAAACACGTGACGATTAATTTGTGAAAATCCTATCAGTGGGGCAGGAGTAAATACTCGTACACAGGAATGAATCAATACGGTGGTTTATGAGAGGTGTTACTTCAATGTTGTATTAAGCGATATATTAAAGTTGTAATTTCATTACTACAAGATTATACTAAATATTAAAATCTTTCGTGAAATATAACAGAGTCTGATCGTTTATTCCAATAAACGATAATAACTGAGTATTTGCAAGTTTCTTTTAATTTATTTAACATAGTAATCATAGCGCCGCGTAAATGATAATAACCACAATTTTACACACTATCATCAACAAGAAGCCAATATTATCATACTCTGATTTTTTTTCATAATTCGATAATAACGTGGTTGTTGATGAGCTTTTGATAGATTATTATGAATGCAATTCAGTGGATGCCCCTGCAATCATTCTGCGAATATTAACAAGCATCTTTCTGCCACATCAACGATGATGATCTTTAATCAAAAGGTTCCAAAAAGCAAGAAGACCACATTGAAATAAAATTGAAGGCTTTAAATTAACGCCATAATTGTAGCTCTTGCACGATTGCCTACATTTATGGTTTTGCGAGCAAATAAAATCATAAAGTATTCGGTAATTTAAGGGTTTCTTTTTTCGATAAAGAGAAGATGTAACTGAAGAGTGTCTGAAGCATAAGATTTATTGATAGTAAAAAGTTTATTAAAATGTATTGGCAGTAAAAGTTATGAAGGTTAATTCTTACGCACTTTCTTAATGGCCAGATAAATTAGTGACTAACGCTTAATTGGGGTAGGTTTCAAAGATTTTCAAACCACTTCGTTATATGAGCTTTTTCTAGAGATAGGCGGTCCTTGACATGATAGAGATGTTCATTGTTTCTTTGCGGTATCTACAGCTCAGACATTTTTATTGCGATCTCCACGTGCATTACTGTGCCGTAACATTTGAAAGTTTTATAAGTTCTGTGGTTATAGGCATAGAGTTGAGCACTTTTACTTCGCCCTTCTTCGTGCGCATTTTTGACACTTAATTTTCACAAAATAACTTAGAAAATGTGAATACTTTAATGATGATATCAGACTTTTGACTTTAAACTTTGTTCGCACTTCGCGTATTTTTAGCAGTTCATTTTCACAAAATAATTTACAAAATGTGAATACTTTAATGACGATATCAGACTTTTGACTTCGAACTTTGTTACACCCATCAGGTTGATATGCTTTTGCGAAAAGGCACTGATCTAAGCAAAGTATACAGCAAAAGACGACAAAGATCTTAGTAATCTTAGTAATGATAAAACACGACTGAAACAATTTTCGACCGCAGTTACGTATTACATACAAACGAATACGAACGAACACTGTCAAATGTTACTGCAGTCTACTCAATCCTCAAATCGTTTCATTGTATGAGCCAAGATAGACTATTCCCGATATAATATATGCCTCTATGGTATTCTCCATGTGCATTTTAGAGTACATTCCAAATCTTCTTGAACTTTATATGCAGAGCTGATTTTTCCATCATATTCTTGTTCGTTGTCAATTGCTGCGTATTTCCTGCAAGGTTTCCTCACGCACTTACAGTTCACAGTTCACTTCCACCAAGCAACATAGTGCGAATATTTTTGATAATGATATCAAGGCTTTGGGTCACGCTACAGTTAATTTTGTTTGGATCAAATATACCACCAAGTATAGGTATAGGACGACTCAAAATATATTCTTGATTCATCGTATTTTTGTTCAATAAAGTTTGTTTTATCGCTAAAAGACTTAGCCCGCAGAAGACCGCGAACTCTGCGATATTTGGTGTCGCTCGTTTCTGAAATCACGGCATTATTGCAATAACGATTCGGTAAACAGTTGATTTCATGCCTGGGACCGCTAAACCGAAAAACTAGGTGATAAATAG
The DNA here is from genome assembly GCA_019455685.1 of Philornis downsi. Classification (NCBI taxonomy): domain Eukaryota; kingdom Metazoa; phylum Arthropoda; class Insecta; order Diptera; family Muscidae; genus Philornis; species Philornis downsi. The sequence continues at coordinate 5,503 of JAHXMU010010206.1, forward strand.
CATATCTCTATACCATTTTCTTTGGGTAAAGTTCAAAGTGTACGTAAGTTGTGGACATAAGATGTAGGTAGATGCAGATAAGACTGAAGATTGGGGGACTGAAAACCAACAATACTCGTGCCACACGCCAAATACCACTCAAAATGCGGCATGAAAAGTTTTAGATTCCTGGGTGAAACGTATTTGCCAAAGTCGGTTTAAGAAATTCCTTTGTGAAAATTTCACACTTCAATATTCGGGAGCCTTTTTACAAAAAAATGATAGACGACAGTCTATCGTGCAATCTCTTCAACATACTGTTGGAGATGATTATGAGGAAAGCTGTAGTTAACACGTCTGGTACCATCTTTAATAAAAGCCATACGTTACTCGCATATACAGATATGATGTCTATCATTGATGGAGAGATGCGAGATGCTACTGCAATCTTCTCAAGCATCGAGAAGGAAACAGCAAAAATGGGTCTGGTGGTAAACGAGGAAAAAACAAAGTTATTGGTTTCAACGTTTCTACTCGTTTGGGACGCTGTGTGAACGTTGATAACTATAATTTTTAAGTGGTAGAAGAATTCATCTACCTCGATTCCACTGTAAACAAAGCGAATGATGTCAGCATGGAGATAAAGAGGAAAGTATTGCTTGCTAACAGATGTTACTATGGGCTAAGCAAACGATTCAGTGATAAAGCCCTCTATCGAGAAACAAAAATCCGACTGTACCAGAGGTTGGTTCTACCTGTCTTGTTATATGCCGTAGAACCCTGGGTTATGATTCAAGTGGATGAATCAGTACTGGCAGTTTTCGAGAGGAAAATACTCCGACCCATCATCATTAACGGAGAGTACCGGCGTCGCATGAACAATGAGCTGTATAAGCTATATGCCGACAACGATGTGGTCAAATACTATCGAAGCTTGGTGTGACTAATTGGAGGAGAAGCGCAGAAGATAGAAGCGCTTGGAATTATTTTTTACGGGTGGCATATAATAGATAAGGATGTCTGTTCCAGTTGTCACCTAAGAAGAAGAGTATTCGGGAGCTATCGGTCGAATGAAGTTGATGAGTATAGGAAATTCGTTATCAAGTCCAACAGACACATGCCTGTTCGAAAAGTTGGAAAACTGTTGAAGGTGTGGCATTGAAAACCATTTGAAATGGCTGAGAATCGTTAGAAAGCTGGGTATTTGTGTTCCGCCCGAGTACTTAAAAAAGGGGGCGATTTTATGGTTAAATGCAATCAAAATTATGTCTTGTGGAAACGCATTCCCATTTGGAATGGAAAATTAAAAAAATGGAAAATGTAATTGAAAGAACAATTAGTAATTAATTAATCCAAATAAAACGAAATTGATAGGATAGGATAGGCCACATTATCGGTTCGACGACAACTTTAGTGTAAGCGTAGACGGGAAGAAATTTCAGAAGTTAATTCAGTTATAAATTTGGGATTGTATTTTCAAAGTAGTCTTTCTTGGACTCTGCATATAGAGTATCTAAAGTCTACAGTATCATCTACCATAGATTTATTGTATAAATTTAGAAACAAGTTTGATCGAAATACTAAGTTTCTAATATTTTAAGCTACAGCTCAAAGTCATTATAACTATTTGGCCATTATGTACGGTTATTAAAAGAGTTCTGAATTAAAACGACTCCTTCGGCAACAGAATAAAGCACTAAAAGCTGTAGCGAACTTGCCAATTTCGCATTGTACGCTTTCTCTGTATAGAGATGTCTTTCCAACAGTTTTGCCAGTACATGGTTGTTATAAAATACAATTGCTAATAATATTATATTATATGTTTTCCAATGCTTGCATAGTATTGGCCATCACACGATAAATTTTTCCCGAAATCAGTATATCTTTAATACAAGAAATAATGACAATTTGAGAGTAGCTATGTGTCGATCTGAAACAATAAAACAGCGCATAGGACATTCTGGTAGTGGTCAGTACAATATTTTACCACAATAGTTAAAATCACTAGAAACACTTTCATTATTTAAATCGCCAATGAAAGGGTATTTATTGCAAAATGTCTAAGAGCTTCTAGTATGAACTTCGAGCTAATATTGAAGTACATGTCAAGAAATTAGATTTTTCATAAATGTGTTTGTAAAGTGTGTCCCAACAAGAACGCAAGATTTAAATTTTAAATAAAACACAGATATTTAAAAAAATTGTGAAACTTTATTACATCGTAAAGTAGACAGAATGAGGTTATGCCGTTTTGCGTAAATGTTGCGGTATTTCATTAATGCAGCGTCCAATTTCCTGTTTTAAGACTTGAATCCTCGTCGGCTTATTTGCGTAAACCATCGACTTCAAAAAACCCCACAGAAAAAAGTCTAATGGTGTTAAATCGCACGATCCAGGCGGCCAATTCTGGTCTCCAAAACTCGAAATAACACGACCGGGAAATGACTGATGTAGCAATTGAATTGTTTCTCTGGCTGTATGACATGTGGCGCCGTCTTGTTGAAATCACATGCCCTCCACATTCATTTCTTCAATTCTAGGCACGAAAAAACTGGTCATCATTTCACGATACCGAACACCATTGACTGTTTACGCTTGACATGCCTCATTTTCATAAAAAAAGGTCCAATGATTCCTCCAGCTTAAAATCCACACCACACAGTGACACGTTGAAGATGCATTTGCTTCTCGTGAATCACTCGAGGATTTTCCTCACCCCAAATGCGGCAATTCTGCCCATTGACGAAGCCATCAAGATGGAAATAGGCCTCGTCAATGAAGATGATTTTATCGGCAAAATCAGCATTTTGATGCTGTCTCTCCAATACACAATTAAAGAACTCTCTTCGCTGTCAGCTGGTCAGCTGGCTTCAATTCCTGAGTCAATTGAACTTTGTATGCATGAAGATGCAAATCTTTCGTCAAAACTCGATGCACAGTGGATTTGGAGACACCAATTTGCTGAGCTCGGTGTCAGCGGGAACTTAGTTGCACACTTAATATTATATTCATTCCTACGATGTCTTCGATCCTCGAAGTATGCGAAATAATCACTTTCCGGGAGGGCCTTCTGAGTACAGGAAGTTACCCGATACCAGTGAAGCTATATTGTGTGTAGTTCAATTTTAGCCAGCCATCGCATTGCGAGATGTCGAGATGGTTTTGCAAAAGCAAGAGTATTCTGTCGGCAAAATCGATATTAAATAATATACGTTATTGACAGTTTGGTCTGGCGGAAAAAGCATGCAATTCGCAATATCACTACAATCCAAGAAAACTGTCGGCATGACTCATATATTTGAGAGAGTATGGCGAGATCTTTATGGTTTTGATACACCTTTGACTCAATATTCACTCCATTGTATTCGGACAGTGTAGACCCAAATCTCATCTAACTCCACAGACTTAAATGCCGCAGTGTATTTAGAAAAAATTTATTGTTTCTGGTACCAAATGAGATTTGACGCGTCTGAACCCCAAAATATTATCTAAAATGAAATGGACTGATTCATTTGAAATGTGAACAGCAAGATTGTTAATTGAAGGTTTTTGGTTTATTGGTCCTGACTTTCTTCGGTAGAGACTGATGTTCGTGATGTGTAATTCAACTTCTTCGCTTAAAAAATTACACATCATAAAAATCGCTGAAATCACCAAAACTAAGCGTAGCTCAATAACTAAAGAAATTTATAATGTGAAATATGGCAAATATGATCCCGAATCATATTCACACATATATTATATCAAATTTCTGATTTATACTGACCCAATTGAAATCCTTTTTTTTCTCGTATTCCATTAATTTTTTTACTATCGCTGTCGAGAGATTATTTGCGACTTGAATTTGAGTTTTATGCTAACATCATGCGAAATTTAATATCTCACACTGTAAATATGAATATGAAATTTCAAATTTTTGTTTATGTTAACTTAATAGTTGTATTTATTTTATTTGTTTAATTCGTCCGACCCCTTCGCTTAAAAAATTACACATTATAAAAACCGTTGAAATCGCCCTTTACGTTCAACAAAACGAAGCGTAGCTCAAAAACTAATGAAATTTATAATGTGAAATATGGCAAAGATTATCCCCAATCATACGCCAAAAACCAATCATTTCTGATTTATACTGACCCAATTGAAATCCTTTTTTTTCCGTATTCCATTAATTTTTTTACTATTGTTGTCGAGAGATTATTTGTGACTTGAATTTGAGTTTTATGCTAACATCATGCCAAATTTAATATGTCACACTGAAAATATGACTATGAAATTTCCAATTTTTTTATGTTACCTTAATAGTTGTATTTATTTTACTTGTTAAATTTATCTGGCCTCTTCGAATACCATTTTGTTTCCACAATAAAATACTCCTCAAAATGTAGCCTATTTTCAAACTGAAGTGTGTCTACCCATTTTTTATTTTCTATACATTTTTCATTCAAAATTGCTTTAGCCCTCCTGTTATCAAATCGATTGACCCATAAATTTATAATTGAATTGTAACACTTTTCTGCCCTGCCGGTTTTTGTTTATCCAGCAGCACAATTGTGCTGAAATCATTGTCTGTTTCAAGTTCACAATATGGTGAATAAATAGCAAACTACCAAATCTGGCTGTATGAAATGTCCCTCAACGATCATGTGGGT
>JAHXMU010010207.1:0-11469 GCA_019455685.1 Philornis downsi
CAACAAGCATCCATAGGTTTAACCAGCCATCGCATCAGCCCACCATCGTAGAAATATTCCAGTCGTGCGAAAAAAGGCAGCGAGAAAGGAGAATAAATAATAAATTGAATTTAGAAACATGAAACCAGAAAGGTAACCGAAATAAAGTTAAAAAAAAATATTCGATTTCTTTCATTTCTTATGGAAAAGTTACGTTTTATTTTAAATCGCAAAATTATACAACATACGATATTATCAAGATACTTTTTAAAGCTGCATGTTTATGATAGTAAACTTATAGATTTCACTTACCGTATTCTAGATATTCATTTGCAGCGATGTCGGCCATCATTTCATCGTGTGATACAAAGTAATAGCTACGTCCGTTCTCCTCATCTGGCTTAGGAGGTCGGGTTGTATCTGCATCAATGTAAAAATTGAAGCAAAAATAGCAAAAGGACAAAAAAACAAAAAAATTATATCAATGTGAAACAATGCAAAAAGTCATAACAAAAACCCCAAACACCAAGAATTATAGCTATCGAAGGAAGAAGAAGGAAAACTCTTCCATTCCAAATTTTCAGTATTCCAAAGGAAACAAAATACACAATTCGCTTTGAAAACATAGACTGCTGGTTTGTAGAAACTAGGAAGTATGATTCTTGCTTGCTTGTTCAACTACTACACTGTGTCACAAATTGGAGATGAACGGCTTTTTCCACCCTACCAGACACCTGAACCTAAAGTGACTCTGAAGTGGTCAGAAGCAACACTTTTTATATTCCCTATTTGAAGTATTGCAAAATTTACAATGTGCTTTGAAAACCTAGACTGCTGGTTTGTAGAAATTAGGAAATATACATGACTCTCACTCACTTGCTTAACTCCACCGAATCTAAAGGGTGTCCCAACAAGAACGCAAGATTTAAATTTTAAATAAAACACAGATATTTAAAAAAAATCGTGAAACTTTATTATATCGTAAAGTAGACAGAATGAGGTTATGTATAGAACAATACATGGGACAAATGGCCACCGCGTCTTTGCTGGCATACATGCGATCTTTTAATGAAATGTTCAATAACCACTTTGTATGAATGCTGCGGTATTTCATTAATTGCAGCGTCCAATTTTCCCTTTTAAGATTTGAGTCGTCGTCGGCTTATTCGCTTAAACCATCGACTTCAAAAAAATCCAAAGAAAAAGTCAAATGGTGTTAAATCGCACGATCTAGGCGGCCAATTCTGGCCTCTAAAACGCGAAATAACACGACCGGGTGGCTGTATGATATGTGGCGCCGTCTTGTTGAAACCACGTGCCTTCCACATTCATTTCTTCAATTTTAGGCACGAAAAAACTGGTTATCATTTCACGGTACCGAACACCATTGACTGTTTGTGCTTGACGTGCCTCATTTTCATGAAAAAAAGGTCCAATGATTCCTCCAGCCCAAAATCCACACCACACAGTGACACGTTGAGGATGCATTTTCTTCACGTACAGCTGCGACATTTTCGGTCGATCGACCTAGTCGAAGGCGCGTTGTTGTCTTTACATCACTAACAGACCCAGTTTTGGCAAATTTATCCATTAATCTCTTTACAGTTAACTCTTTTGAAGCATTATTGTGAACCCAAATTAATCACAATTTGCAAACTGTAGCCGCAAAACTTTCACTATTTTGGTAAAACAATTTCACAATGAGAACGCGTTGTTCATTCGTATAGTGCTCCATTTTTACTAACCTCGTACCTTATACTAGCAAACAATAACAATTGTTCAAATGTCAAACAATGACACTTCGAATGGCGCCAAATTTAAATCTTGCGTTCTTGTTGGGATACCCTTTACTAACCTGTGTAACAAACTGGAGCTTTAATTCTCGGGAATGAACGGCTTTTTTCACCCTATCAGACACCTGAACCTAAGGTGAAACCTTGGAAGTGGTTGTCCTGATGCCTTTAAATCACCGCGGCCAATTGGTAGTTACTTTAGTATCCGATCTTAGAGAAGAATATTTGTGAGCTTTTAGTAGCCCTTGGTAAGTAAAATGTGCTATACTAAAAAGCTGTGTGAATGGAGAGTTATTTAAACTCCAGCATAGTGTAATACGAGATGTGTTCGAAAAATAAGATGAATTTTCAAATTTTGCGGGCTACGTACATTCGACATTCGATTTTTATTTTGTTTTTATGTTGGTACACTCGCCTCGAAGATATGTTGACGGTTTTATCCATATACCACGTTTAGTTTGTCTTAACTTCTCAATCGTCCCAAAACGCCGTCCTTTCATGGCTTTCTTCAATATTGGGAAAAGGAAAAAGTCGCAGGTGATCAAATCTGATGAATACGGTGACTGAGGCATGACAATGGTGTTCTTTTGGCAAAATAATCTCTCACAGGCAAAGAAGAGTGAGCATAATGCAAAAGAATTGAATTTTTTTCCACAATTCCTGGCGTTTTTTTCGTATTGCTTCACGCAAACGGCGCATAACTTCAAGGTAGTACTCCTTATTTTTCGTACGACATTGTGGTAAGAACTCCTGATGCACTATGCCATGGTTATCGAAGAAAACAATGAGCAAAATCTTGACATTTGATCGGACTTTGGCGTGCTTTTCTTGGTCTTAGTCCAGGAGAGGACTCTTCCATTGGGGCGATCGGGCTTTGGTTTCGATGTCATAATCATATACCCATGATTCGTCACCAGTTATGACCCTTTTAAGTAAATCTGGATCATCGTTGACGTCATTCAACAATTCCTGAGCAATGCTCATGCGACTTTGTTTTTGATCAAAATTCAGCAATTTTGGAACGAACTTCGCTACCACATGCCTCATGCTCAAAATTTCCGAAAAGATTGCTTGGCATGAGCCAACCGATAGGCCGACATTCTTAGCAACGTCTCTAATTGTGATTCGACGATTCTCCATAACAATTTTCTTCACTTTTTAACATTTTCATCGGTTGTTGATGTGTTGGGGCGTCCAAAGCAAGCGTCGTCATTCACATCTTGACCTTCTGTGAAAAGCTTATACTACTTGTGAACATTTTTTTTTTTCACTCAGAGTACTCTCATCGTATGCCGCTGTCACTATTTCAAGTGTTTGTGAGCACTTAAATCCATTCTTTACACAAAATTTGATGCAACTTCTTTGATCCATTTTTTCGATAGCAGAAAATCGCCGAACACGCAAAACACTTGTCTCATTTATGCCTCTCACAAACAAACTAAACATGCTATATGGATAAAATGGTCAACATATCTTCGAGACGAGTGTACCAACATAAAAACAAAATAATAATTGAAAGTCGAATGTGCGTAGCCCGCGAAATTTGAAAATTCGCTTTATTTTTTGAACACACCTCGTATACTGTGCCCAGTAAGCCACTTTTCGGCAGAAAACTGCGTGATGTTACTGCTGCCTTCCCAAGCACCGAGAAGGAAGTAGCGAAAATGGGTCTGGTGATAAACGAGGACAAAACAAAGTTATTGGTTTTCCTCTAACAAAGAGTCTACTCGTTCGGGACGTTGTGTGAACATTGAAAATTATAATTTTGAGATTGTGGAAGAATTCATCTACCTCTGTTCCGCTGTAAACAAAACGAACGATGTCAGCATGGAGATAAAAAGGAGAGTATTGCTTGCTAACAGATGTTACTATGGGCTCAGCAAGCGATTCAATGATAAAGCCCTCTCTCGACAGACAAAAATCCGATTGCACGAGATGTTGGTTCTGTCTTGTTATATGACGCAGAAACCCGGGTTATGGCGCAAGCGGATGAATCAGTACTGGCAGTTTTCGAGAGAAAAATACTCCGGAAAACATATGAACCCATCATTGTTAACGGAGAGTATCGGCGTCGCATGAACAATGAGCTGTATGAACTATATGCCAACATCGACGTGGTCAAACGCATTAATATACAGCAATTGTGTTAGCTGGATTATGTTATGCGGATGGACCCAAATGCTCCGGCACGGAAAGTTTTCGACAACGAACTCGATGGATGGCGCAGAAGAGGGCGACCAAAACTCCGTTGGAAGGACCAGGCTTTTGAAATAATATCGAAACTTAGCGTGAGAAGCGCAGAAGATCGAAACGCTTGGAATTATTTTCTACGAGCGGTGTACAATAGATAAGTACGAGTATGTTCATTCCACCTAAAAAGAAGAAGTGGGCCACTTTTGATAAGCAGAACTGGTGCTGTGAGATAAACCAAACGTAACGTTAGAGGGCCCAAATTTACTATATTTTTATGGTTGAAAAAAGGGAATACGTGTCAAATGCAGATAGAGCTTGAGAGAGTAGAATATTAGGAGTTACCCGACAAGCCATTTTCAAGCGATTGCATTCGTTGAGAATGCTTCAAAAGTAAGAAACTTGGGTTCCTTATGAGTTGAATCCAGGGGGCGTTGAGCGTCTTTTTTGCGTCTGTGAACAGCTGCTTCAGCCTCAAAAAATGAAGGGGTTCCTTAATCGTATTGTAACGGGTGATGAAAAATGGTTTCATTACAGCAATCCAGAGAAAATAAAGTCTTGAAGGCTGCCCGGTTCTGCTTCTACGTTGTCGCTTCGCCGAATATTCACGCTGCGAAAGTTATGCTCTGCATTTGGTGGGACCATGTCGTTGTTATTTATCACGAGCTGTTAAAACTAAGTGAAACCATCACTTGGGATCTGTATTGAACTCAATTAAAGCGATTGAATCGAGCTCTGCATCAGAAACGTTCACAATACGCGGAGAGGCTCGAAAAAGTGCTTCTTCAGCATGACAACGCTCGGCCTTACATGACCAAGCCCGTCAAAAGTTACCTGGAAACGTTGAAATGGAAAGTCTTACCCCATCCGCGATATTCTAAATATATTGCGCCGTATTGGTCTGGCTGACCAGCCGTTCGCCTCATACGACGACATCAGGGAATGGTTAGATTCGTGGATAGCCTCAAAAAATGAACAGTTTTGCCGTGACGGAAATCGAGTTTTGCCAGAAAGGTGGGAAAAAGTAGTAGCTAGCGATGGGCAATATTTTCAATCAATCATTTGCAAACATGTTTTCGTAATAAAGTTGCATTTTTATAAAAAAAAACAGCGAGAACTTAGTTGCGCACCAATACGTGTGCTTAATCTTTGGTTAATTAGAAAAATTTGAAAAAAACAACAATTTTAAATAACGAACCAGCAATAATGCAATTTTTGCCTCGAAACTTTATATTTACGGCCTAAGCCACCAAGTTTCAATGATTTATGAGTAGAAATAAGATGCAAATTCTATGCAAATGACTTAATTCATCGGCATGTCCCCAAGGTCTTGGATTTATTGGGAATTCTCCTCTTTTTAATAACTTCATATGTAGATATTCGTTGCCAAACTGCTGATTTAATTTAATTTGTGGGAGACAAATGGATCTTTTCACTCCCTACAACTCCTTTTTATTTGCTTTACCTATTCTAAGAAATTAATCTATTCTAATATTCTATAGTATTAACATTTTGCAAATTGTATTTGCTTCCTATGTCCTGCACTTTTGCTTGCTTGAAACTTGCCTATAAATGGAGTACAACAAATTCATCCGTCCTTCCCCTTCATTTAAGAAAGCACAACGATAGCGTCTATTAAATGTGTAATTTATATTCTTGTTTTTTTGTTTTCTTTCAGATTTCATCAATACTTACGTGGTATGGGATAAGCATATTTATCAGGATATTTGGATATTAAAGTATTTTTGATATGACGTCGGCCCACACCATGAGCACCCAATAACACTAAAGTTTTACGTTGGAAATTTGGATCACCAACTGAAAATAAATAAATTGGCGAAAAGTGAACAATGAATGCTATTACGTTACTGCAAATGTCAGCATAAGTTAAGCTTTATTCTTGTGGCTTTCTAGAACTTACCCGGTACTTTTACAACCTCTTCGTATGTGACCAATTCCAAGTTGTCGAAGATGCCACTATGTTTGGCCAAATATTTGTCCCGGCACTGTTTCTTCTTACGCCCGAATATAGAGCAATTAACTGTGGAAAAGGGCAAGAAAAAGAAAATAAATGTTATCTACTAATTTCTAACCGTGTTGGCGAAGTGAAGGTGAATTTGAAGCATACATTTTATTTAATTTCATGATCTCATTTCTGTTAGTATCATGCCTAGAAAACATGCGTTATTTATGTGAGACATTTAAAAAGAAGTTTAGTTAGTTTGTTGAAAAAGTTCTGCAATTTAGCATACCAAAAGACGTGCAGTATAGCTTAATATGCTGTTTAACTTACAATCCATAAAACGATGTAATAAAGAAACATATTTAACTTTAATAATAAAAAATGTGGCTGGCAACTTCTTCAAACTATAATACGTTGTTTCAATAAAGGTGGTGGTGGTTGTTTTAATTAACTTATCAAAGTAATTGGAAATTTGAGTGTGCTGCAGCTGTGTAAGTTATGTGTAAGAGAAATGTTAATAAATGTCTGCTTTCTCATTGCCAAACATTTCTCTACGTTGTTTAGTATTGCTTAAGTTCTATTTTGGTTACCTGTTCTTACAACATTATTTAACTGAAAACATTAAACAATTAAACATATGTTGAATTTATGTTATGTAACCTATATAAACATTTTCGCCTTATCTTTTGCTTACCATGCTAAATAACAATTGTGAAATTATTTTAATACTAACACAAAATATTTTGCTAAGGAATATCTGAAGAAGTTAGCTGAAAAAGTTTTGCCAAGTTCTTCCCCCAGAAGTTCAAACATCAACATTTCCCTTTCCATGTGGGAAATACTGCATGAAATATAATCAAATTTTGTTATCGCGCAATGAAATATACGAAAAGCATTTCTATGGAATTTAGGCAAATTTTGTAAAGCGCATTTAAGTCAATTTGAACAAATTTTTGTAATCAAATTATGACTAAACGCACACATTTCTTTCTGGTCTGAAGACTTTATGCTTTTAAAGATATGAGATCCTCCGAATCCATTTATTTACATTACAATGTATTAAAATTTAATTGGCAAATCAACTTAAGTTATATAAGTTGATAACTTGGTGAACGCACATCGAAATCAACATGATTACATTTATGACTTTTTACTTTATTTTGAAAACTAATTCACAAACCATCTAATACACCCAGACGTTTCTTTTATCGAATGCATTTCTATTCATTTTTGATTTGATAAGATATACAAAGTATCCATTTAGTGGTTTCAAAATTTCCGATCTAGCAAGGCTGTCAGCTATTAAATGCCTGTCACCTGAAATGTTATTTATTTAGTAAAAGGTTTGCCATTTGCGAATATAGATCGTTTAGCTACAAAGGAAGGCGTAAAAATAGTTAAAACTTAACACAAAAATGGTGATTGAATAAGTGGGCACTTATAGTGCATTACCAAGTGATTTTGGTCGTCCTACTGTGCAAGGAATTGGCAAGATTATGAAGAAATTTGAAGAGACTAGAAGAATTACAGATGTGATCAGGTCTATGCGTCATCCCAATGTACGCAGCACTGCCGAAAATGTCGCTTCTATGATAGTGTGGCGGATAATCCAAATTTCAATTCAGAGGGCTATGGCCGACTTTTTTGGATTGCAATTGAAGATTATGAACTGGACGATATGTGATTTCAACTAGACGGTGTCAAGGGCCACACAATATGACCGATTTTAGCTTTATTGCATGAGAAGTTTCCAGAAAATGTAATTTCACGTTTTGGCGACGTCAATTGGCTACCAAGATCATGCAATTTGACGCCGTTTGACTTTTTTTTTGTGGGGCTACGTCAAATACCGTATTCACGCGGGTAATCCCCAAATGTTGGATCATTTGAAAACCAACATTCGTCAAGTCATCATCGAGATACCGCCCGAAATGTGCGAAAAAGTGGCCGAAAAATACCTCAAAAGGATCCCTACATAATGGCAAGGTCCTAGCATTATAATAAACTAAAAGTTTCAGCGAAATCATAGCTTTATTTGTATTTTATTTAACCTTTACTTTTGAAACTGAAAAATGAATAACCCATTATAATAAGTTATTTAATTTTTTATTTATTGCTAAGCGAATTTTAAAAAACTCTTCAACCACACAGCCGTTTAAGAGCTTTTCTTGTGTGCAATTTAAGAAAATGCATATTAACGCTAAAAAATTCAGAACTGTCACTGAAATGGTAAGTAGATGGTTAAAAATGAAGATATTTTAAAAGCGTTGTGCCCCCGGAGCTCGGGTGCCAGAAGGCCGGCTGATAAATAAAGAATATTACTTAGGAGTTATGCGGCATTTGAGAGACGAAATTCGTCAAAAAAAGTGAAGTTTGTGGAAAGAAAACTTATGAATTTTGCACTATGATAACACACCATCTCACAAAGTTATTATTGTGAACAAATTTATGGCCAACAACTCAACAAACATCATCGAACAACATCTTTTGCGAAAATGATGGCACTGAACGCCACAGTTTGGAAAACATTTACAAGACTTATCGATTACTCGACTGCTCGAAGTGTTTGCCAGACTCATCAAGGCGACAGCTGCTCAAATAATGATACGGTAGTCGCGTAAAACTACTCAGTAACATAACAGCAATATCAAAGGAAAAGTTTGGTAGTCGATATCACAAAGAGGATTCCAGCAATTATAGTGAAAACCAAAGCGATAAATACCAATTTCATGAATCATATATTTCGTAAAGTTGGATAACACCTTGGATAATACATCCATGTCCTAATGAATAGCAAGTACTTAATGGTTATTTAGAAAATGGTTATTTAAACTTACCCTAAAATGACTTGTCGTCACTTCTAAGCTATTGTTATTTCGAGGAGAAATAGCTAACGCAACTTTTGTATTTAAACAAATCAGATTATATAACATTCAATATAACCTGCCGATGCAGCCAAGATTCCACTATAATGAATTAATCAATTTTGTTACAATGCATTATTCCGAGCGCCCGTCAAATTCTGCTACAATATTGCCAGAATGATCTCCACCGTTCTATCGGATCGTGTTAAAGTCTATCATATATTAGGGGCTAAAACAAAAAAAGCTGTAATCAGCTTATGCCCAGTGATCCAGATTCCTGGTCGTAACTGTCCATCAACAAACAAACACTATGACGTTAAAAAAGACTAAGCAAAATTGGTAACAAATAAATAAGTAAATTAGTGGTGTTCTAAAAAGTCCATTATTTTATAGACGGCTTTAGTAATCTGCATCTTGCGATCGGATTATATTAAACACAGGCGACTTTGGTTTCGTCGATTCTGTTTCTGTAGTATTAACGTCAAGGATACTCCATCTCGAAATACCAATCAAATCCTCAAGCCCAAGCACTATTTCGAATGCCCAGAAACTAAACATTGCGCAAAAAGTACTTGGAATCACATGAATAAAGCTGGATACAAAACTAACACCAGCAAAGGGATGCCACACGACTAAATGCAAAAAGATCTCATGGACCGAAATTCCATCTACGAATCGCTGCTGAATCGCAGCAAAATCGACTCATTGCTGAAGCGAATGGTAACTGATAGTGAAAAGTGGGGTCACTTACGACAACGTCAAATCAGTCTTGATCGAATCGCCGTGAGTTGGCATGGCCAAGCCAGAAGATTTTTTACGATGTGTGGTGGGATTGACAAAGTTATGAGGTACTCCACAACGGCCAAACTTTAAATTCGTATCTGTATTGTCAACAATTTAATCGTCTGAAGAGGGCAATCGGTCAGATTTGGGCAATAGGAGAGGAATTATATTGCAGCAGGGCAACGTTTGGCCGCATACATCCATAGTTACTCGCCCGAAGTTCCGGGAGCTTGGTCGGAAGGTTTTTAGGCATCAATCTTACAGTCTGAATGTGGTTTGCTGGTGAAAGATTTTTTTTTTTTTTGCCGATAGGGACGAGGGTTTCTGTGAGAAAGGTGTAATGGAATTACCTTCAAAATGGCATCATGTTATCGAACAAAACGGTGCATATTTGGCCTAAATCAAATCGTTATATCTATGCTATATGTATATATAATTATTACAACTTTTTTGTGCTAAATATCAACTGTGCTCCAAACGTTTCCACATGAATTGAAAAAATTAATCTGTACATCCAACAAACGCGATGTTTGCAACAATCTCATCACTCAAACCAATGAAAACTTTGCAAATTCATTGTCAATGGCATAGAAATAATAGCACTCTGAATTTCATCGTTATGGGGGAAACTCTTGTGAGGGAAACTGCATAAGAGTTACTTGAAAATAAACGACTAATAGTGAGAGATAAGGATTTATTGAACTTTAAGATTGACATCAGTATCAACTTCGGAGGCAGATTTAGCCAGTAGGAACAAAGGAGACACATTAATCTAATCAGCACCGAAAAACCCCGAATTTAGTCCTGTCTACCAGTAATAACATGCTGACACTTTTCGTCGGGCATTAATCCGATTGGCACAAAAAAAGCCCCCGAATTTTGTTCTCTCTACCAATAATAACATGCTGACGCTTTTCTTCGGGTTTCGAATGTATTTAAATCATTTAAACAATAATGTTTCTGTGAATTACGATACGAAGTACTTCTCCATACCCGGAATTCTCCATCTGATCTGTCATCAGATTTTATAAAAAAAAAGACGGCAGTTATTTGGCAGCAAAGTAGAAGGATTTCTAAAAGAAACACCAAGTCTCAATAACTCGAAATATCATATTATTTTAAAAGTACAACAAATTTGGAACAACATTGAGTAAATTAAAATAACGTTCTTTTTAGTAAGAATATGGACGAAAATGCTAAGACTGAGTGAAAGAAAATATAACTGCTTTTTTAAGTCGAATTCAAATTTTTATAGGCTATGGGTTATAATTATACAGTTCATAGTTTTCATTTCGAAATTTGAACACTGAAGAACCAGAAAGGAGCTATCTCGCTAATAAGTCCTAGAACAAATCAACAGATGTTCCCTCTAAAAAAATCGATGTCATTCTTACAAAGTACCAACGTTTAAATATTATCAAAATTTCATGTTAATTCAATTATTTGTGTTTTGAGTTAGGGTGTTTAAAAACAAATACAAGTACAAAAATACAGATTTCAAGTATGGACTAAACATTGCATTTTAATGGAAACACAGTGGGCGCACACAGAGGATGCCCAAAAGAGGAGGTTACAACAGAAATCGGGAAAAAATCGAAAACTGTTCTCGTTAATTCAAAAATTAAATTGCTGGAGATTACTGACATCCTAAAGACATATCTGTGGTCACAACCCGTAACAGCCTAACTCGAGTTAGGACACAATTGAGTTATTAGCACCATCGTATTCAGCGTATCTAAATTTATTTGCTCTAAATTTTTTTATGTTTGTATCTCTTCTAGGAAGGCAATTAATCCTAAAAAACCTAATAGCTTAAGTTATTTTTCTAAATGACTGTTTTGGCATAACTGCCTAAGTCAATTTAGGATTACAACAAATATAAACATTATTTTTTCAT
>JAHXMU010010219.1:0-12655 GCA_019455685.1 Philornis downsi
TACCGAAGAACAACGCCGGTCCACAGAAGTGTGCATTGGTGTGCGTGAGTTTAGCAGATTGTCATGATTGGGGCATAAATGTGGTTGTATTCGTCTATGAACACAAGTATTCGTAGCATAAGCGCGAGTCATTTAAAGTTGTTTGTTTGTTTAGCCATTATTGCGTAGAATACCGGGAAAACCGGCGAAGGCACCAAAGTGAGAGAGGGAATAACAAAGGACTCAAATAAAATACAACGAAAACTGAATGTCGGCTTTTATGAACGATTGTACCTTTCTACGTATGTATGCAGGTTCTGGTGCGTATAAATGCTGATGACGGGCACTACACAGGCCTTACGTTTCAATTCCCAGCATCAGTAATTGCTGCTTTCTTTCATATTCTGCTCTCCCAGCAATTGCGTGTTCGTATGTATGAGTGTACGTGTGACTGTGCCCCGAAAATATACCCGAATATTATCAGTATATGTTTGTTTTTGTAGCTGTTGTATATGTGTGCATGAAAGTATATACTTTTTTATTGAACACTTAAGGATTCTGTTGTTATCCTGTAAGTTTTTTTGAATCTTTTGTGTACGAAGAAAGACATTTATGCATCTTAACAAAAAATTCGTCTAAATAAACGAATGTCAACGTAACCACGTGCACAAAGGGAGAAAAGTAAACCAGTGTAGAAACTTCAGTCAGGTAAACTGACTTGCATATACCTCCAACCAACACATCCTATTGCATTGAGGTACAAAAGTGTGCAGAATGCCAGAAGGGGCGTGATAAATGCAGACGATTTGCATTGGCAGGACTGAGTATCATTAAAGCCTGACGTTTGCTAATTGAAACTGAATTTAGAGCAATTAAATAAAAGATATGAATGCCCAAATATATGGATAAAATAAGGACTTTGTATTGGAGATACCAGAAATTTTCCAAATTTTAACAAGCATTACAATTTAACGCTATTGGAATAATTTAAATTGCTTCAGTCTGCAAATGAGGGCTTACAGGTGGTGAATTAAATTTCGATAAATCAAACAATCCGTATGAGAGGTATCCAAAATGGTTTTTGGCAATGTAAGCAGTTTTCATTTTCAAAACTACGATTGTAAAACGTATTATGTGTGACAAATTTGAGTGAAATCAGTGCAAATACTTGTAAGTTCAAGTAAGAATATATGAATTAAACGGTCATTTGTATGTAAAATACCAAGATGGTAGTGGTTACTTGTCCGATTTTTCGCAGGATTTACCAGGAATCTTAAGCCAATAAAATGGAAAAAAACTAAGATGCTGCAGTCTACGATTTAGAAGCTGCAGGGAAAATTTTTAATTTTAAAAAGTCGGTCAACTTGTATGGCAGGTTTCAGAAAAGGTGTGGCAGTGCCGTCCATTTTCGTTCTCAGATCCCTAACATGCACTAAATTTAACTAAATTTACTGTAACTGTGTAGAAGATATGCCCCTCAGAATATGTGGATTACATGGATGGATTATTTGCATAGCAGGTAATAGAAGGAGTGTGATTAATCGGTCGGTTTATCTCAAAATTTTATCAAGGATTGTAAAGCAATGTAACAGACAAACACTTAGTTTGTTGCAATTCCAAAAATAGGAATTATGGGGAAAAAATATTTCGGGAAATCATGCAATTTTTATGACAGAAACCAGAAAGGAAGTGACAACACAATTCATTTTAATTCTCACGCAAAACTTTAGCAAACCATTTAACTTGGCCAAAAATTGCATAGCAATACAATGAAAAAAACCACCCACAAATTAGGAGTTACAGGGAAAAATTGAATTTCGAAAAATCGGCCAATTTTTATAGGATGCACCATTAGAGGCATGACAAAACCATCTGTCTTTAGTATCAAAACTTGCTGACCAAATGCACGATATGTGCCAAATTGAACTGAATTCTGGGCTACGTCTTAAATCGTATGAAGGTTAGAATATATGGGCTAAATTAGTTATTTGTATGGGCTGTACTAGAAGGAAGGACAGAAGGATCAGAAATACACTTGGTCGATTTCTGTCTCAAGTTTTACAGAAAATTATATATCCATACATAAAACTAAAATCAAAGTTTCTATAGACTACTGGTTAGAATTTGCAGATTATGGGCTGAATTTTTAAAATTCTGCTCATTTGTATGTGAGATATACTGGGAGTATCGTTCATTTTAATTCTCAGCCACCACTTTACTAATTGCTCAGCTTGAACCAAATTTGGTCTAATTTAGTGCAACCAAATAAAAAATAAGAGCTTAAGAATATACGAGTTAAATGGGCAATTTGTGTGGAACGCACTAAAAGGGCAAGACAATGTGCTTCGTTTCCATTCTTGAAACAAAGTTTATTAAAATCATGATGTGTGCTAAATTTAATTGAATTCCGCACAGCCGCTTGAGAGATATGAAGCTAAGAATGTATGGGTTAAATTGATTACTTATATAGAAGGCACAAGAAGTGTCATCGTGCCACTTCACTCTATCCTTTACAATTTTGTCAAGCATTGCAAATCAATACAGTGGACAAAATTTTAATCTGCTGCCGTAAAAGAATTATGAGTTACAGAGAAAATCGATCGATTTATATGCAAAATACCAGAAAGGTTGAGGCGATATAGCCCTTGTGTAATATTCGCCCACAAGCTGGAATAAATATTAAACTGTGCCAAGTTCTAAAAACCTTCATTGAGATTTCATTATCGTATTATCGTGTCTACGCTAGTCAACTAGCCAAACAGACGGACTTCGTAAAACGCATTTGGTCAAAAGATACTTTTTACGTTAAACGCTTTCTTCTGGATATTACAGTTTTGCCGTATCAAATGATTTTTCCATTGTTTCGTCTGGGCACAGTCTATTAGATGGAAATTCAGCATTAATTCCATGATTTTGACTTTTGCTGATGTCACAAATTTTGACTTCCTTTACTCCTGTTTTATAGCCTAAAATTTAGAATTTCATAAAATCTGTTTTACGCGCCCACATCACGTCTGGAAAGCACTGGAAAGCACTCATAAAAATAAAAACAAATTATGTTGTATCCTGTGAATGAGATATTGGCAAGCTACTCACATTCGGTGGGACTACAATCAATCTATTTAAATTACTTTTTGATATTTCGGGCCTTTTTTGTCCCCAATTGTACATGTTCATCTTCTAAGTGAACGAAGTTCCACAAATAACTTAATAACTTATTGCCTACACTAACACTCAGTAAAAAATAGCATCTGGCAAAGTTAAAAAGATTCCTTAAAAAGATTCGATGATTAAATAATCATCGATGAATTTACATATATAATAACATGAGCTTGTCCCAGGAGAGATGCTGTTGCCTTTGACAACTTTTCACTGCCTCTTTATTAGATCTTCTAAAGCGACCATTTTTCAGGACAAATTTTTTGTGTTAATTAGAATTTATATTACTTATTAATATTTATAATAAAGGGTGTCCCAACAAGATTTAAATTTTAAATAAAACACAGATATTAAAAAAATCGTGAAACTTTATTATATCGGAAAGTAGACAGAATGAGGTTATGTATGGAACAGCACTTCGGGCAGATGACCGACGCGGCTTTGCTGGCACTCACGCGATCTTTTAATTAAATTTTCAATGACCGTTTTGCATAAATGCTGTGGTATTTCATTAATGCAGCGTCTAATTTCCTCTTTTAAGACTTGAGTCGTTGTCGGCTTATTCGCATAAACCATCGACTTCAAAAAACCCCAAAGAAAAAAGTCTAATGATGTTAAATCGCACGATATAGGCGGCCAATTCCGGTCTCCAAAATGCGAAATAACACGTCCAAGAAATGACTGATGCAGCAATTGAATTGTTTCTCTGGCTGTATGACATGTGGCGACATCTTGTTGAAACCACATGCCCTCCACATTCATTTCTTCAATTCTAGGCACAAAAAAACTGGTTATCACTTCACGATACCGAACACCATTGACTGTTTGCGCTTGACATGCCTCATTTTCATAAAAAAGGTCCAATGATTCCTCCAGCCCAAAATCCACACCACACAGTGACACGTTGTCGTGAATCACTCGCAGATTTTCCTCACCTCAAATGCGACAATTTTTCCTATTGATGAAGCCTTTAAGATGGAAATGGGCCTCGTCACTGAAGATGATTTTATCGCCAAAATCAGCATTTTCATATTGCCACTCCAATACCCAATTAACGAACTCCCTTCGCTGTCCATGGTCAGCTGACTTCAGTTCCTGAGTCAATTGAACTTTGAATGCATGAAGATGCAAATCTTTCGTCAAAATTCGCTGCATAGTGGATTTGGAGACACCGATTTGTTGAGCTCGGTGTCGAATTGAGGTGGATGGATGGTTTGAGCGACACCATCACGTACAGCTGCGACATTTTCGGTCGATCGACCTGGTCGAAGGCGCGTTGTTGTCTTTACATCACTAACAGACCCAGTTTTGGCAAATTTACAGTTGACTCTTTCGGAGCATTATTGTGAGCCCAAATTGATCGCAATTGCCGAACTGTAGCCGCAAAACTTTCACCATTTTGGTAAAACAATTTCACAATGAGAATGCGTTGTTCATTCGTGTAGCGCTCCATTTTTAATAACATAGTACCTTCTACTAGCAAACAATAACAATTGTTCAAATTTCAAACAATGACACTTCGAATGGCGCCAAATTTAAATCTTTTGTTCTTGTTGGGACACTCTTTCTTAATTTTATTTAGTTTATTAATTTATTTATAATTTGTATCACTTATTGCCAACGAACAACAATTTTAAATATTTGTTAAATAATCGTAAGTTTCTGCATCAGGAACAACACAAAATAACTAAAAATATTTACTATTCTTACAACGACTGCCTGTTAAAATGACTTAATTTCATTGGCCCCTTTGGTGTGATTAAAAACAGCTTCCAAAGAAGTAGAAAATATGCTGATATATCACTTGTGAAAGCTATGAAAGTACTGTTCTTATGGAATAACATCCACATTTTTGCTGGACTCGTGTATGTACACTTTAAATTTCATAATCCTATCTCCTGTAGTTTGGTCTGGGTACGCCATTTGTTGCATTTTCGTCCCGTCTTATCCGCCAAAAATGCGAATTTTGCAAAATCATTACCAAGTACGCGTTCGGTTTGTATTGGAGCCCCAACGTCCACATTTCATGACCAGACTGCATCGGCCGTTTGTACAAAGCGCTGATTAGTAAATCAATCGGCCAATCAATTATCTTGCAACAATTGCATATAAATAGTTAGTATACAGTACACAAATTTACAAATATCAAATCAGATAAACAAGTATTCAAGTATGCAAATAATCAGGCAATCACAATTTAATATCATACCCTAAAATTTTCTGTCAAACCCTCGTTATTTTGAAATTGTAGATTAATAATGTACACACACACACACATCACTGATGCTCTCTTACTAAAGATTTGTTTGTGTTTACGGTTTTCTCCTATAATTTCTTGTGCATATGTATGTGTGTGCACATTGCACAACCGCTTCCTTAAAAATTGCATCTTGTCCACAATATTTTCGCTCTTCCTGTTTATTTTTGGTTGCAATTTTTTCATTATTTTTTTTTTTTTATTTACGAGAATTTCTTCTGCTTCCTTTAACATGGCTCCACGATGGCATAGTGTGTGGTTCTTTTACGATATAATCTATTCATGCACATATTTGTTAACGTTTCTTTTCACTTTGCACTCATACCCATCCTTGTACAGCCTCATGCGCTTAACTCCGTGTACTGCCACTTCATGAGTGCAGTGGCTGGTAGTGTGCATGCAATTGTCCTTTTTCCCAGTATGTCCTTACTATTGTATGAATGTCTTCATAAATGTCCTTACATTTGGAGAATACCAAGCTCAATGGTCAGTGTTTACTGTTTTTCGATTCAGTTCAGCTTTTATAACAGAATGCGTTTGAATTCGGAGTCACCACTCCCCTCCGTAAATGTATCCACATGCTTCATACTTTATGACTTACATTGATATGGTTGTCGTTTCGTTATTTTATTCCTTTTCTTCCTTGTAAAGCGAATTTCAAGAGGATTTTAATATTATAAGTTGCTTTGAAATCTCATGAAGTGTAAAACAAATAATGGGTTTTGATGTCCGAAATGTATGTTTTCCTGCATTTGTATGTAAATAATTGGAGAAAAAAATATTGAATGATAAGATTAAGTTTTTGAAATAGAGTAGGAATAAGCTCGACATTTCAATGGCTGACATGGTTGTATGAGTACAATTCATTTCCTCTAGATATGAGTCATAGTCATAGTCCAATTAAAGATCTGCCCTTGATCTACTCCTTAGAGAAACACTTTTCCATTGTGTTCAAAAGTCTTTCTTACACGGTCTTTTTTACACAAAAGTCTTTCTTTTGAGGTAATACGAGCTATGTTCAAAATATAGGGTGGCGCAATAGAACGTGCATATTTAGCAAATAGATTAAAAAATAAATACAAAAGGAATGGTTAAAATAAATCTAAGACATTGTAGAGTAATAAATGGAGTTTATTTTTTAAAAATAACATCATCTAAATGGTGACCCTCCCTACGAAGGCACTCCTCTAACCGCTAACGAAAATTATTGAAAACTTTCTTCAGTAATACTGATGTAATGCCTGCCATTTCACCACGGATATACTCCTTGAGCTGAACGATGTTTCTTGGGTTATTACTGTAGACTTTGTGTTTGAGGTATCCCCACAAAAAAAAGTCAAGAGGCGTCTAGTCTGGACTACGTGGGGGCCATGGGATATCACCTCTTTTCGAAATCAGTCTGCCAGGCAACATCTGCTTCACCACCGCCATGGAGTCATTTGATGTGTGACAGGTAGCTCCATCTTTTTGGAACCAAGTTTTGGAATTCACTATTCTTGAACTTTCAATTTCTGGAGCCAAAAATCCGTCCAACATCTCAACATAGCGTTCCGTAATAACCGTGACGTTTTGGCCCCGCGCATTTTCGAAGAAAAAAGGGCCAATTATTCCTCTGCCAGAGATTGCTGCCCATACTGTCACTTTAGGACTATGCAATGGTTTCTGGTGTTTGATTTTGGGATTTTCACTGTTCCAGTAACGACAATTTTGACGATTTACGAACCCATTCATAAGGAAATGAGCCTTGTCAGAGAAAAGGATATTGTCAAAATTGGAAAATCGATTAAGCATTTCATTAGCAAATGCGAGCCTTGCTATGAAGTCAGACTCTTTTAATTCTTGTGTTAATTGCAGCTTATATGGATGCAGTTTAAGATCCAATGTTAAAATTCGTTGCAAACTTCGTCGCGATAATTATAAGACAGACGATCTCTTGCGATTCGACATTTGTGGATTTCCTCGTACTGACTCCATAACTCTCTCAACATTGTCTTCGGTCCTAGATGTTCTTGGGCGACCATTTGCTTGTGGTTTAAGTGTTGAACCAGTCTCTTCAAAACGCTTTACCCATATTTTAATTAAATTAGCACTCGGAGCTTCACTATTCACCGTAGTTCATATTCAGCACAATATAGTCGCCTAGTAGCAATATATGAAAGAGAGTTCTCGTAAAATGCACGACGCTTCCCGTCGAAGTGATTCAGAGCGGCTAGAACTCCATGAACCCGCCAACTCAACGATGTAGGCGCCTACCCCGCAAAAAGAGATGATGCAATATGCACGTTCTATTGCGCCACCCTGTATAAAATGTATTTTCAAATTTCACATGCTACGTACATTTGACTGTCGATTATTATTTTTTTTATGTTGGTACTCTCATCTTCAAAATTTTTTGACGATTTTATCCATATAGCATGTTTGGTTTGTTTGTGAGAGGAAATTTTTACTATTTAATCTGTTATTAAATTTTTCGATATATTATGTAATAGCTGTAATTTCCAATTAAAGTTATAATTCCGTATTTTAAGACGAAAAACATACAAAGTGAAAAATTCCAATAAGCGAAGTAGATCGTCATATTGTAAATTATATTTTTCTGGTATGAAGATACATAAACTTTTTTATAACATTAGTATTGTAGAGTTGTATAATGCATTTGTTATTGAAGTATGGTGAAGATACGTTTTAATATTGTAATTTAATCAAGTCGGCCTTAAGACTTAAGATTACAATTCTGAATAAAATAAATTAAATTAAATAAGACAAGTGGATTTAAGAAGTTACATCAAATTTTGTGTAAAAAATGGAATTAAGTGCTCAAAAACAGTTGAAATGTTGACAGTGGCATACGGTGAGAGCGGAGTAATCTGAGTCAAAAAAAAAATGTTTACAAGAGGTACAAGCGTTTCACAGAACGCCAAGAAGATATGAATGACGACGCTCGCTCTGGATGCCCCAGCACATCAACAACCGATGAAAAGGTTAAGAAAGTGAAGGAAGTTGTTACGGAGAATCGTCGAATCACAATTAGAGAAGTTGCTGAGAATGTCGTCATATCGGTTGGCTCATGCCATGCCATCTTTTCGGAAATTTTGGACATGAAGCGTGTGGTAGCGAAGTTCGTTCCAAAATTGCTGAATTTTGACCAAAAACAAGGTCGTATGAGCATCGCTCAGGAGTTGTTGAATAACTTCAACGATGATCGAGTTTTGCTTAAAAGGGTCACAACTGGTGACGAATCATGGGTATACGAGTATGGTTATGACTTCGAAACCAAAGCTCAATCGTTTCAATGGAAGAGTCCATGAAAGCCAAGACCAGAAAAAGCACGCCAAGTTCGATGAAATGTCAAGGTTTTGCTCACTATTTCCTTCGATTACCATGGCGTAGTGCATCAGGAGTTCTTATCACAAGGTTGCACGGTAAATAAGGAGTATTACCTTGAAGTTATGCACCGTTTGCGTGAAGAAATACGAAAAAACGCCCGGAATTGAGGAAAAAAAATTCATGGCTTTTGCACCATGATAATGCAGCTGTTCACTCATCTTCGCTTGTGAGAGATTATTTAGCCAAAAACAATACCGTTATCATGCCTCAGTCACCGTATTCACCAGATTTGACCCCCTGTGACTTTTTCCTGTTCTCAAGATTGAAGAGACCCACGGAAAGACGGCGTTTTGCGACGATTGAAGAGATAAAACCCGAATCAAAAAGTGCATATCAGAACTGCTTCGAGGATTGGAAAAAGCGCTGGCACAAGTGTATTATATTTGAGGGGGACTACTTTGAAGGAGATAAAATAGAAATTGATGAATAAATAAATATTTTTTGAGAAAAATTAAAATTCACCTTATTTTTTGAACACACCTCGTATTACCTATAATTATAGGGCAATTTCACTTAAGACTTAAGGCAACGTAGGGTTTCATAAGCTTTAAGGCAATACCGCAAATAAATTTAGATAAATTCTATATACTATTTTATATGTATATATCCGATTAACAGGGTGGACGCATAAGAATTCGTCAATCAAGCTTTTCGACCTCCTAGCGAGTCACTAACGATCTGCATGGTCCGGCGCTATAGCGGTGGAACACAATTCCTCTTCCATTGCCCAAAGTTGGTCGATTGCTGCCTTCAGACGGTCCAATTATTGGCGTATCATCCGAATCAGGAGTTTGGGTGTAGGGTGGCAGTCACTATAGACCAGCCTCACCTTCATCCCTGGCTTGGCGACTATTGGCACCGCCTTACCGCGATTCGATCACGCCGGATTTCACTTTACATTTTTCATCATCGCTCAGAAACGAGTTAATTTAATTACGAGTACTCTGAGTCAGAAAAATGTTTACAAGAGGTACAAGCGTTTCACAGAACGTCGAGAAGGTATGAATGACGACGCTCTCTCTGGACGCCCCAGCACATCAACAACCGATAAAAATGTTGAGAAAGTGAAGAAAATTGTTACGGACTGTAGACCAGCCTCACCTTCATCCCTGACTTGGCCATTATTGGCACCGCCTTACCACGATTCGATCACGTCAGATTTCACTTTACATTTTCCATCACCGGTCAGAAATGAGTTAATTTAATTACGATTCAGCAACGTTTCGCAAACAGAAATTCGGTTCATGAGGTTTCTTCACTAGTTAACGTGTGGCTTCCATGCATGAAGCTTCTTTTTTCATCCAGCCTTATTCAAGTGGTTCCAACCGGTTTCTTGTGCAACGGTTAATTCAAAGGCAATCAATGCAGTGCTTACATGATTGCCACACTTAACTATTTCCATATAGCTATCGGTATTTTCGACAATTGATACATCTTTCATATCAAAATTACTGGAGAAGAATCGACGAAACCAAAATTGCGCGTAATTGACTGTTACACTATAAGGATGGACGGATTTCCCTTTACTAAGCCTTATATTTATATACACATTTTAGTTCAGCATCAGGGGATATGATAATACGTATGTCGCAATCAAATTTTAGATGAAGAACTGAGATATGTGTGCGATACAGAGAATTCGCTAGAACATTGAAACTACTATGGGTTATCCCTTCGGTGGTTTCAAAACCGCGGTCTGGCAAGGCTGTCAGCTGTTAAATATCTGTCATCTGAGGTATTATTTATTTAGTGAAAAATTTTCCATCTAATTTGTTTTAATTTATTTTATTCCGAATTGTAATCTTAAGCCTTAAGGCCGACTTGATTAAATTACAATATTAAAACGTATCTTCACCATACTTCAATAACAAATGCATTATACAACTTTACAATACTAATGTTATAAAAAAGTTTATATATCTTAATAGCAGGAAAATATGATTTACAATATGACGATCTACTTTAGTTATTAAAATTTTTTACTATATATGTTTTTCGTCCTAAAATACGGAATTATAACTTTAATTGGAATTTACAGCTACTCCACAATATAACGCAAAATTTAATTATAGATTAAATGGTAAAAATTAGTAACTTCAAGTAATTTTTTTAAGATTTACTTAACTAAGTATTTGAGATGCTGTACATGGCTCAAAATAAAAAGGAAGAAAAAATAATAAGTTTAGCGATAATCATTTCCCGTTCAGAATGAAAAGAAAGATGGACAGCAAACTATCTGAGCAATATCAACGAAAAAAAAGGGGTCAAGCGGATAATTATTGATAAGGAATATCATTAAAATACACAAGAAGTATCTTCTTGTAAGTGTTTTGTGATGAAGAAACCATTTTAAATGTGTTTGGAAGTTTGTTAAACTGCCTGAATCAATTGATAAGTGCGAAATGATCGAGTGAATTTAAATAATTCTACAAGAAACAGCAGTGATTGATTTTTGATAAAATTGAAAAACAAAAGCAATAAACGAGTAACTACAAAATTACGAAAAAAACAATCTAGAAATTGCATCACAAATGGAAACACGTGCACAATTCGACCAAGACAGAATAGATAACGTATAGCACGATTGAAGGACAACTGGATTTTCGTTATATTGCTTTTAACTGTACCGGCATATATTTCGATACAATAATTTATATGCGACATTATTAAACTATGTACTAGTTTTCGTTTACAATGAAGCGGAATTATTAAACCGGAATTATATAACCGCCGAAGGGTCATATTCATGAACGAAATTACTCTAAGAGTATGCAAATCAAATGAGAGCTTATCGTCAATTACAACGCCCAAACATTCAATATTGCGCACAAATTCAATAGCTACCCCATTGTAAGACAAATTTAATTCACAGGGATGGGAAGTAAACAACATTGCTTTTGTCTTAGACGGATTCACTTCAAGTTTATTTGAGGACATCCACACAGACATACATTGGAATGCATCCTCAATTTTTGCTTGAATAACGTCATTATTGTGATAACTTCCATTGAAAAGCAGGTGAACATAATCATTTACGATGGCTGGATGGATGGATACATTTACGAATATGGATCGTTAAACAATTGAAGAAAGCGTAAAAATTGTTAAAACTTAATACGAAAATGATGATTCAAGCGTGGGCTTTCAATCGAACAAAATTTACTTCAACGATGAAGCTCATTTCTCATTCGGTGTCGGATTTGGGGCTTGGAAAACCCAGAAGTGATTGTGTAAAATCCATTGCATTCGGAAAAAGTGACAGCATGGTGCACATTATGGTTTGGAAGTGTCTTTGGGACGTATTTTTCTCGTCCAGAGGCGGTCATTTAAATGGTATAGTATTTCGTACCTATTGGCTAAGTCCAGGCATTTTAATAATGCAAAAGTTTCATCGAAATCATAGCTTTATATACATTTTATCCAACTTCACTTTTGAAAATGGATTACGCATTACAATGGATTGATGGAAATGTTTTTTTTATACAGGGTGGGCCCATAAGGGTGTTGGCGGTTTAAATCTTCAGTTTCTCGCTAAAGCACTGCGCGGGGTGGCGGGGAGATATGTTGTTCGCTGCGCCGCTTCCTGGAAATTTAGTCGCCATGGAGCCGTACACGGGAGTGCAGCGTGCATTTTGTGTCCGATCGTATTACGAAAACAATAAATCAGTGATTACTGCACGACGTTTGTATCGGCATGAACACGGTTTACACGATTTAAGTGAAGTTCCAAGCGCCAATGTGATACGAAAATGGATCAGAATGTTCGAAACAACCGGCTCAACAGTACCATTTACGGTTCGTGGTCGCCCAGTTTCTGCAAGATCAACCGACATTGTGGAGCGTGTTCGTGTTTCAGTTCAGCGAAATCCGCAA
>JAHXMU010010225.1:0-11632 GCA_019455685.1 Philornis downsi
CGATACAAACGTCGTGCAGTAATCACTGATTTATTGTTTTCGTAATACGCTCGGACACAAAATGCACGCTGCACTCCAGTGTACGGCTCCATGGCGACTAAATTTCCAGGAAGCGGCGCAGCGAACAACATATCCCCCCGCCACCTCGCGCCGCGCTTTACCGAGAAATTGAAGAATTAAATCGCTAACACTCATATGGCCCACCCGTTATATGATGTATTATAAGATGTAGAAAAATAAATGCGCTCCACCATTAAAGTATTTATTAACCTTAGTTAGAATGCTCCAATTTCCAATAACTTGTTGCCATTTTGAAGGTAATTCTATTATGCCTAACTCATACAAATCCTCTTCCTATGGACAAATAACTGTTACAGTTTTGTGAACAGCAAAATCTTTCACTGTAGACAGGTGCAGATGGTAATCTTTTGGTGCCAGGTGCGGATGTATAAAAACCTACCAACCAAGTTCTCGGTGTTTCTGGTGACTCCCTATCGATGTGTGCGGAGCGACGTTGTCCTGATGGAACTCCATCCTTTTCCTAACAGCCAAATCTGGCTGTTCCTGAGCGATTGCTTCCTTCCAATGGTCCAGATGTTCATAGTACAGTCTCGAATTAAGTGTTTGGCCTTAGAAGAATAGCTTATAGTAGATGATTCCCTGCCAATCCTACTGAACACAATTCAGAATCCAATCCAGATGTTCTGTAGTATATATGTTGTATATGAGTGTAATTTCTCTAAGTGTATATTCTGGAAAGATCATCAAACCATTCCCAGAACATTCAAGTAGGATCTCTTTATCTGTAAATAGGACTTTTCTAGAATTACGTTTATGACAGTAAGTTATGTTTGTTCCTCTCACTCCCATTATATAATTTATTGCTATCTCCTTTTCACTTGTTATGTAAATAAGAACATTCTAGAATTAAGTCTATGATAAACAACTCTATTCTGTAAATATGTTTGTCTTGGTGCACCCATTATGTAAATGTGTTCTCTCTGAAATGTCGTAGCATTTTCTAGAGTAAGTCATTTTAGTATAAATAAAGCAACTTTGTACGTTTAAATGAATTAATAAAGTTGTCGTTGATGTGGAAATACGTTCCACGATACCAAAGTTCATAGTACAGTATCGAATTAAGTGTTTGGCCTTAGGAGAATAGTTCATAGTAGATGATTCCCTGTCAATCCTATTGAACGCAATCCAGAATCCAATCCAGATGTTCATAGTACAGTCTCAAATTAACTGTTTGGACTTAGGAGAATAGCTCATAGTAGATGATTCCCTGCCAATCCCACTGAACACACGCAAATCCTTCTTAATTATCAGTCCTTGCTTGGCCACTGTTTGCGCCGCCTTATAGCGATTCGACCACGACCCTTTTCGCTTGATGCTGTCGTATGTGACTCACTTTGCAACATTAGTGGCCATCCATTTCAGAAATGGGCCGATTTTGATGCAGTTCAGCAACGATTCGCAGATGAGAATTCGGTCCATAAATGTATTTTTTTGTATTGTCTCGTGCGGTGCTCATATGCTGAGTTTCTTTTTGTACCAGCCCTATTCAATTGATTCCGAACAAGTTTTTGTACAATGTTTGGCTTCTTGGTAAAGGATACAATGTTTACATAACAATCGGACTTGACGATTTCAATTATTCTCCCGACATTTTCGACAGTTAGCCTCGGAGCTTGGTTTATCTTGGACATTAAAATTAAAATAAAAACTGGCTGTTACAGCACTGAGGCCATTAACACTTTTTTTCGCCTTTTTCGAAGAAAAACTGTTAAATATGTCGTCTCGTTTCTTCTTTGATGCGCGTTCTTAGTTAGTCAAGTAATCGCAATACTGTTTAAATAGTTTTTTGAAAATGAAATCTTACATTTCTAACGCCATCTAGCGGAAACCGATATCAGTTTCATGACGCAAAGCCATCTGTTGAAAAAATACTGGATTTAGCTTTACTATTCCTTATATATACAACTAAAATCTTGTTTAAATTATATTTCTGAAACAAATAGTTTAAATTTTCAATGGCAATTTTAAGTATGAAAATTTGAAAAAAAGCGCCGAAGAAAAATATGGTTGAATTTAAGGTAGGCTGTACATATATTGGGACTGAAATTTTGTTACAATTTTGTGCATTAAACAAAAGTTCTTTATACGTAATTTTTTGAGTGGGAAAGAGATAGATAGAAGCGAAATTATCAAAAGTGTCATTTAAGAATACAGCCTATTTATCAGCAACGTGAGCTCTTATGTGTCATTATGGGAT
Organism: Philornis downsi; assembly: GCA_019455685.1. Classification (NCBI taxonomy): domain Eukaryota; kingdom Metazoa; phylum Arthropoda; class Insecta; order Diptera; family Muscidae; genus Philornis; species Philornis downsi. The sequence continues at coordinate 2,279 of JAHXMU010010225.1, forward strand.
CGCACCACACAAGTCAACTTTTAATGTAATTCAGTTCAATAAATTTCTTCAGCCGCATAAAAGAAAACGTTTCTATCTGAACTGGACAAAAGTAAAGTGTACGAGCAATATATAAAAAAGTCGCAAGGACTAAATTTCAAATTGTTGAATGAACACTTAATGTGAAATATTGTGTAATGTAAAATATTGGGTACCACAGTTTAAACGAGGTCATACGAGCTGTCAATACAAACACCGTAGTGGTCGACCAATTGAGGTGTCCACTCAAGACACGGTTAGATGATTGTCGGCTCAATCTGCGTGAGCTAGCTCAAATGATAGGCATTCAAATGCTATGCATCGTATACTAATCGAAGATTTGAAGATAAGAAAGTGGTGCGCAAGATGGGTGCCGCGTTTGCTTTCAATAGAGAAAATGCAGCGTGAAGATATTTCAGCAGTCGTGTAGGCGCTTGCTAATGTTTTACCGCAATAAAGCCGAATGTTTGCGTCGATTTAAAATCATGAAAGAGACGTGACTCCACCACTTCACACCTAAGACAAAGAAACAGTCGAAAAAGTGGACTGAAATGGGAGAATCGTGTACAAAGAAAGCGAAGACGGTTCCATCCGCAGGCAAAGTCATGGTGTCTGTTTTTTGGGATGCGTATGGGATTATTTTTATTGGTTACCTTCAGATTGGAAGGAATGAAGGAAGGAAGGGTCAGCGGTGAATATTATGCTAATTATATTATCGTTTATCGGATTAAATTATGGAAAAATTGCCGCATTTGGCGAAAAAGAAAGTGTTGTTTCATCAAGCTGATGCTCCAGTTCACACGTACAATGTTGTGATGCCTAAAATTGATGAATTAAAGTTCGAATTGCTTCATTACTTGCCTTATTCGCCAGATTTAGCTCCCTCGTATTATTTTCTGTTTCCAAACTTGAAGAAACGACTCGGTGGTAAAAGATTTGCCAACAATGGAAAGGTGGAATCTGCGGTAGATGGATATTTTAAGGAGTTTGACAGTTCTTATAGAGTATAGAAGCTAGTATCGCTGGAAAAAGCGTATCGAGTTAAAAGGAGATTATAAAGAAAATAACGAAAATTTTTCCCAACTTTTTTATGTCTTCTTTGATAGGTCGGCATGTTATGGGGCCGCCCATATAAATATTATTATTTTTTTTCTAAGAAATTAATTTTATAATAGTGGAGATCTACAACAATTTTCTGTTCCCACAAGTTAAAATTTTGCTGTTTTTCGGTTTCATTTTTGCTACTTAGAAATTTAGTTTCCTAGTTTCTCAAAAATTTTTAGCTGATGCTTTTAGATTCAACTTATTCGATTTAGATATACTACGTCATTGGCCAGCTTTAAAAAGAAAAATTCGATTTAATGCACACTGTAATAACCATTGATTCGCACAATTTTGCTCTCTACTGTTCGAGTACATTTATATTTAATAATATCCATAATTTTTATGTAACTCTAGTAATTGTAAGATACATTATAATAATGTAGCAACATGTTTTCTATTGCTACACATTATGTGTTCGCAGTTGACATTTTACCCAGTCAGACAACGAAAATACGATCAGTCGCCAGCACAAATGTCAACTCATTCAACTCAATTTAAGTGTTGATGGACAGACTCAAAACTCTGTCGCGCATTCATTAATTGATGCTCCAAACAAACTAAACGTCAGTACGATATAATTTGCGTATTGACTTTTGAAATTAAGGAAATAGACGGTAATGACTGACTGACTTAACATCCCGACTAATTATGAAGGAAACAAAATGAAGTTGTCATGTTGGCGTGAAGTTATTAATTGTAATTAATGCAGCAGTTTTCATTTACAAAAGAGTCACATGAAAGTCATGTTTTAAAACACGTATTAATAATAATAATTGAATTCCAAAAAAGAAAAACCTAAATGGCATGCTAACACCGATGCATCTTAGGCCAGTAGGCCTCAACTCATACCAGTCCAGTGGTCGTTGCAGGATCAACAGTGGGATTGGATGCAGTTGCCTGATAGGCCGATCATCTTAAACAAAATTATCCAAAAAAGTCTAAAGAAAATAATAAAATGGAGACCCTCCGATGTTGACGGCACCAGCAAACGTTATAAGAATCATGACTTAAGGATATGCATCTAAAATGTTCGCACTCTATCTGATTGGCCGATGTCCTTTAGAAATATAAAGCTGGCATCACTGCCATCCAGTAGATGCGATGGACAGGAAAAGAAAACTATGACATCTACTATAGCTGCGAGGCAGAAAGTTATGAATTCGGATATGGATTTGTTCTGGAGAAGAGATTTAGACATCTTGTCTTCCGGTTTAGTCCCATAAATAACAGTATAGCCACTATCCACATCAAGGCTAAATATTTTGTTATCAGGCTGATCTCTGCACATGCCTCGACGGAAGAACAAGACGAGGAGACCAAAGCTATGTTGTATAAGTGCCTGAAAGAAGCATAAGATCGCTGGCCACGGCATTAAAATTGTTTTAGGGGATTTTAAAGCCAAAGTACAAAGTGAAGATGTTCTTAATCCAAAAGTCGGAAAATTCAGTCTACACAGCAATACTTTCAAAAACGGATTCAGACTGGTTTCATTCGCTGCGGCACGTAATATTGTGGTAAGTGGAACCAGATCCACATCCACAAGGCAACGTGAAAACCCTCTGATCATGACACCAGGAATCAGACTGATCATGTGGTAATAGATGAATGGCATGCTTCTGGTGTCATGGACGTGCGTGTGATCCGTATTGACTCTTATCACCACTTAGTTCCAGCTCAGGTACGCACGAGACCGAGCAGAACGAAAAACATCCATACGTAATCAGTCACAAAGAAAGCTAGACATTGCTATATGCGACTTAGCCCCCGAGATAGTGACAGCTTACTCCACCACACTCTCTCAATTAATCCAACTAAATGCCCCTGATCCTGATGTTCCTGACACAAAGTGGCTGCAAAGTGGTAACTGCTGCAAAAACCGTACTTGGGTATGAGAAACCGCAATCCGACCACCCCTGGTACGACTAAGAACGTCGCTCGGTGTCTGAGGAAAAGGATGCTGCATACAGGGCAATACTGCAGCCAAGTGTAAAGCATGCAGTTAGAGAATGGTTTAAGGAGAAGAGGCACACTGACTCTTTAGGTTGGGGAAAGAGCGGGAGAGTAAGGGTTTAGAAAGACAAGGGACAGAGATAAAGCCCGAAAATTCCACCAAAAAATCAGAAGTAAAGGGTATGGAATAGGGTTTCCCTCCTGTAAGGACAGCGGCGGAAATTTGGTTGGAGATACGCGGAGTGTGCTGCAATTATGGAGAGAGCATTTTTACAAGGTCTTAGTTCCGGATGGCAGCACAAATGGAGAAATCTCCCTAATTATCGACGATGGTATAAATTGCACAGCTCTAAGCTCTATTATGGTTTAAAAACAACAGAGCTATGGGCACTGATGGCCTGCCGGCTAAGCTGTTTGAGGGGTCGGTCGCCCGCTTAGGATGCATCAGCTCCTAAATACGGTTTGGTTCGTAGAATGCCTACCCAATGATTGGAATTTGGGCGTACTATGTCCTGTGTTTAAAAAACCCATTTTAATTGTGCGTAAAAATTATCGCAGTATCAGTATTTTACCCATTGATTATAGGATCCTATCGAGTGCGATATGTGAAAGACTAAAACCGATTCTAGCTGACGTGATTGGGCCTAATCAGTGTGGCTTTAGACCTGGTAAATCAATAACTGACCATACGTTCATACCACGGCAAATTCCGGAGAGTACCGAAGAAAAACAGCTCGACACGTGCCATCTTTTCGTCGATTATAAAGCTGCCTTCGAACGTCCGATACGGCAAAAACTGTATGAGGCCATGTCCAAGTTTGTAATTCCCGTGAAGCTTATTCGTCTTTGTAGCATAACGCTGACTGACATTAAGTCTTCAATCAAAATGGGCAAACAACTTAGTGGGGATTTACGCTTATATATAGAATATATATATATATATATATATATATATAGAATATATATATATATATATATATATATAGATTTATATACATATATATAAATTTATAGAAAGCGACTGCATCGTGCGAACTATTCAACATACTTTTGGAGATGACTATGAGGAAAACTGTAGTTAACACAACTGGTTCCATCTTTGACAAAAGTCATATGTTACACGCAGACTATACAGATATTATTGGTACAAAATAGAGAGATGTTACTGCAGTCTCCTCAAGCATTGAGAAGGAATCAGCGAAAAATGAGCCAACGTTATTTGTTTCAACGAACGAGAGTGGAGTGGTGGATGAATTCATTTACTTCGGATCCGATGTAAACAAAACGAATGTTATCAATATGGAGATAAAGAGGAAAGTATTGCTCGTTAACATATGTTATTGTGGGCTAAACATATGTTACTATGAAGCATTCCCTCGACAATCAGTTCGACTGTACCAGACGTTTTTTTTACCTGCATTGTTGTATAGCGCAGAATCACACAAATGGATGAATATGTGCTGGGAGTTTTCAAGAGGAAAATACCCCAAAAAATATATTGACCCTTTACCGTTAACGGAGAGTATAGGCATCACATGAACAATGAACTGTAAGAGCTACATGCCGACATTGATGTGGTCCAGCGCCAATATACAGCAATTGCGTTGGTTGGGCCATGTTGTTTGAATGAATCCAAATGCTCCAGTACGAAATATTTTCGACAACGATATCTATAGATGGCGCAGAAAAGGGCGAGCAAAACCCCGTTGGAAAGACCAGGCTTTTGAAGTATCATTGAAAGTTGGTGTGGCTAATTGGAGAAGAAGCACAGAAGACCGAAGCGCTTGGAATTATTTTCAATGTGCGGCGTATAATAGTTAAGGATCTCTATCCTAGTCGCTACTTAAGAAAATTTTGCAATCATATGGTATTTGTTTTAAGTTTTTGATATCAATCTACATGAATTGTAAACTCTGACCGTAACCCGCTAATTGCTGAATCTCCAGCTAATGTATACAAACTTTTTGTAGACAACTTTTATCATTGTATAAACATATTCTGTTCATGTTTCCCTAATTTATTAGTTTTTATTTTTTTCTCAGAGATCACATGATTTACTCCAACTTTTTTTTCGTTGAGGGGTTGATAAATGATTATTGGTTTCTAGTTTAGATTAATCACTTCTCGAATACACTAATTATATTCTAGGCATTTATTTGGACAGAACACTGACTTGGAGAAAGCATATATTTACAAAAAGACTGGCCTTGGGGCTCAAACTAAGATCCTTAAATTGGCTTTTGAATGGCAAATCCAAACTATCCCTAAATAACAAATTAGAAATCTATAACCGTGTTTTAAAGCCCGTATGGACATATGGAATCCAGTTATGGGAGACTGCAGCAAACTCCAACCTTGAAATATTGCAACGCTTTCAATCCAAAGTACTGCGAACCATTACCGGTGCACCCAGATACTTCTCGGACAAACAATTGCATAGAGAATTGAAAACACCCTTCATTAAAGAGGAAGTCCAAAAATACTCCGCTAGATACATGAATCGTATTCAACAACATCCGAATCAGCTGGCATTCAATCTGATGAGCGAAACACTATTATCTACCAGATTAAGGAGGAGAACCACACATGACCTTGCTACTCAGGACGAATATAGCAGTAGGGACACTCGAGGAAGTGTTCCCGAATAAAAATCAAATTTTAGTACATAAGTGGTTTGTTGGCCAATGTAAATATTACTGAATGTTCAAGGACAGATTGTAATAACATTAGCGATATTTTTCCAACATAGTAGGAAGCAGCGTATTATTGGAATCACTTTATGCAGGTTATTTTGGCATTTATTAGCTAATATTTTCTGTATCGTATCCCGATCATGAATTACTTGGTCCTAGACAGCTGGTTGCAAACTTAGAAGTCAGTGTGTTTAATCTACATATACTTTAGAATACGATACACTCTTCATTCCTGCTAACTAATTTTACCTGCTCCCGTCTGTTATTGCTACTTTTGTATATGCTTAGATGGCGCCTGGAATTTATACTTCCATATCATTGGAAAGTATTCCAAGCAATTCAATATTCTGCTATCCTCTTCAAATTCATCGCGCTGAGTTTCTATAATGTTTTAGGTACGGAACTCCTACGGAGTGTTGGTCGCTCTCTTCTGTTTTGGTTACCGAGTTATTTGCCGAACGGCTTGGGACGTTCTATAAAGGGTAGCGCATAAGGAACGTTAACGGCGACTATATTGAATGCGTTCTTGTGCTTCATTTGGTTTTAACTCGTGAACCAATTGCATCTTATATGGGAAAAGATGTAACATATGTAAAATTCTTTGCAAAAACTGCCTAGACATCTGTAACTGCTGAAAACGTCACCTGGTGGAAGTTTCGGTTTCCTCAATACTTGCTTGCACTCGAGCAATGGTCACTTCATTTCGAACTGTACGAGGTCTTCCAGCACGAGGAAGATGACAGACAGTCCCTTGTTGCTCAAACCGCTGAACCAATCAGTAAATTGTTGGAGCGCTTGGAGCATTTCGAACATGAAAGAAATTTCGATATGATTCGAATAATCAAATGCTGACTTTCAAAGTAAAATTGAATAACTTTGGTTCTTTGTTCTGTGCTGAGCCTTTCATTCATAAATTTTCCAAGTGTTATTTAGTTAATTCTGTAAAGAGACGAAAACAAGACTTAAACATAAAATGTATTCACTGATCAAACCTTAATGTTGTTTATGCGCCACCCTATAGAAGTCAGAAAGTCGAAAATTTATGCTTTGGGTCCCTAATTTTTGCGACGATGATACTCTTCTTACCCTATGTCTTACGAAGAACTTTTCTGTGCAGTAAGTCTGGTAGAACTACTATTGTGTGCTGTTTGCTTTTCATCCATCAAAACTACTAATTTGATTTTGCCCTCAGTTGCTGTCAAACCCATTTTAGCAGATACCTTTTCAATGCTTGAGAATGCTGCAGTGACACAAGAAATATATCGCTTTTGTTGAAGGCGACAGTCGTGTTTAATGCTGTACTCTTCACTATCATATCCACAAGAGATCGCACGACGGAATATAGTTGTGTCTATGTCCTTATTGGGTAGGGCAAATGGTCTCCATTTCCAGTTTGTGTAAGCAAGATGGTTCTCCCATATAGAGTTACAACGCGTCGACATTTTGTTTACATATATAGGTAGAGTGAAGACAAATTTATTATTTTTCCGATAGATGGCTTTAGTAATCTTGATACCGCGATCGAATTTCGCTAGATGGCGTTAGGAAGATTAGATTTCACACTCAAACAACTACTCAGGCATTTTTGCGATTGCTTAATTCAGCACTGTTTAAGCGAGCGTCATAGAACAACAGCAAAGGCAACAGCCTTGCTTTACAGTTTTTCTTTGATAAAGATGAAAATGCAAGCTGAAAATCTGTTTATGGTCTTGATACTGTAATTTTTGATGTCAAGAATGCACCACCATTCTCTGTAAATCATCGAGTCCGACCGTCATGTAAACACAGTTTGGTTTGGCTAGGAGGTAAACATTGTATAAAAGATTTAGAACCACTTGAGTGAGATGGGCTACAAAAAAAGCTCGTTGTGTGGATTTCATACGAGCTAACGCAGAAAACCCTTTATAAATCCTATATCTGTCTGAGAATTGCAGCCGAATAACAACAATTTTGACCGCGTCTGAAGTGAATGGTAAATGCTAATGAAAAGTAAGTCATTTACGTTAAGTTGAAGCGTGAACGGTGGTGGTCGAATAGCGGTAAGCCGGCACAAATGGTGGCTCAAATGCAGGATTGGCGATCAGGAAGGTTTTACTGGGTATTCGAATAAATCCAATTTCTTTCTGAGAATCGCAGCCGAATCGCAACAAATTCGACTGTTTCTGAAGTGGATGGTAAATGCTGATGCAAAGTGGGTCATTTACGATAAGTTGAAGGGATAACGGTGGTGATCGAATAACGGTATGCCGGAGAAAATGATGGTCAATTCAATATTGGGGATTAGGAAGGTTTTACTGGGCATTTGGTGGGTTTGGCAGGCAATCATTTACTATGAGATGCTCCCCTATGGCCAAACTCATAATTTGGACCAGTACCATCAATAATTTGACCATTTGAAGGAAGGATAGGAACTCTATTTCGTCAGGCCAATGCCAGGACACGCACATCAATAGTGATTGGCCAGAAGCTCGGGGAGCTTCTTGTTTATAGTTCGGATTTGACACCAAGTGATTAATAGTCATTGTTGTCTATGGCAAATGATTTCGCTGGTGGAAAATTCGCATGCAAATTATGCAATTTTCCAGTAAAAAGAGACAGCATCTGGGTTCTATTTTCGTAAATGTGTGTCGAAATCACATGTATAACTTCAATGTCTTTTGTACCATTGTTGACATATGCTATAACTTATAAAAAATGTATTCTATCATTGAAGGGATGCTATTCTTTTGCGCCTATATTTTAGTGAATTTGAAGCAAATAATGGAAATATGGTGTCATGATAACCATGTGATAAAGTGAAATCTACTCTTTAGAAAGCATGCGAAAATGTCAAAATTATTAACATTTCGCTGGTGTCCATGAAATTTTTTTAAAATAACCTCCCAGTAAATGGAAACTATTCCCACTCAAGCATGTGAAAATTTCAAAATTATTAATATTACATCGATCTCCAGGAAATTTCTTTAAAATAACCTTCAAGAAAATGAAAAATATTCCCATTCAAGTGGTCGTTTTTGAATCAAATATTTGTAGATGCCAATAGAATTGGATTTTCTGATAAGTTCTTTCCTTTTTTTTTACCTGAACGTTGTACACTTGAAAAAGGCACGTTTAAAGTCAAGATCTTTACAAGCCACAAGTTTTTTGGGATTTCTGCCACTGACTCTTTGTTATTTTCCATTTATTTACCATTCATGATGGTGTAAACGTGAGGGTAATCAGATGGCAAAGCTGAGGTCGGCGACGGAGGTATGTTTGCATTTTGTGAACATATGTTTGCCAAATGCTGATGAATGTCATTTAACCGAAATACTCGTACAAACAAAATGTTACTGTTCCTCATGATAACGCCAATACTGCAGTCGCTGCTGTTTATGTGCGCAGATCGATAAATCTAACAGCCACCAAAAGTGCTAAACATTTTCTGTCTTTTTAGATAGATATGACCAGAAAAACGAACGAAATGCCTGACAGCCTTAATCGTTTGCCTACTACAACACGTTGATAGCATTTGTATGTCATCTTAGGGAGAGAGCGACCGCTAGAGGTGTGAATTGATTTCCTTTTGGTGGCATATAAACATGTGTGT
>JAHXMU010010226.1:0-12731 GCA_019455685.1 Philornis downsi
GTTATTTTTATTCAAGTTCTTCCTCCTGAACGCTCACACACGACGTTACAAAGTCTTGAATGAAGTTTAATTCTTTGGGTTTTCTTTTTTAGCGTTTTTGCTCTGCTTAAGTCGTTATTATTGCCGTTGTTGTTGCATCGTTGTAAAGGAATTTTCGTGTTTTATGGTTACAAATGCACAGAAATGGCGTTGGCGATGATGCCACAGGCTAAAAATAGTTAAAATGGTGCAGAGTTCGTTTTAAACTAAACCGTGATGTATGCGTACGAGTACAGTGAGGATTACAAATGGCGATGAAACTTAAGACAGAATTAAATACCGCAGCAAGTAATATCGAAAATGTGGTTACTTAGGTAGATTCCACTACAAAGCGATTGCGCTTACTATAAATTACACTTCCATGAGGCATCAAGTAATCGGTTGAAACCAAATTTTAGCGTAAGGAAATAGTAATATATAAGATGTGTTATAGGATGTAGAAAAAGAAATGCACTATACCATTAAAGTATTTATTAACCTTAGTTAGAATGCTCCGTTTCCAATAACTTGTTGCCATTTTGAAGGTAATTCTATTATGCCTAACTCATACAAATTCTCTTCCTATGGACAAATAACTGTTACAGTTTTGTGATCAACAAAATCTTTCACTGTAGACAGGCGCAGATGGTAATCTTTTGGTGCCAGGTGCGGATGTATAAAAACCTACCAACCAAGTTCTCGGTGTTTCTGGTGACTCCCTATCGATGTGTGCGGAGCGACGTTGTCCTGATGGAACTCCATCCTTTTCCTAACAGCCAAATCTGGCTGTTCCTGAGCGATTGCTTCCTTCCAATGGTCCAGATGTTCATAGTACAGTCTCGAATTAAGTGTTTGGCCTTAGGAAAATACCTCATAGTAGATGATTCCCTGCCAATCCTACTGAAAACAATCCAGAATCCAATCCAGATGTTCTGTAGTATATGAGTGTAATTTCTCTAAGTGTATATTCTAGAAAGATCATCAAACCACTCCCAGAACATTCAAGTAGGATCTCTTTCCCTCTTTATCTGTAAATAGGACTTTTCTAGAATTACGTTTACGACAGTAAGTTATGTTTGTTCCTCTCACTCCCATTATATAGTTTATTGCTATCTCCTTTTCACTTGTTATGTAAATAAGAACTAAGTCTATGATAAACAACACTATTCTGTAAATATGTTTGTCTTTGTTGCACCCAGTATGTAAATATGTATTCTCTCTGAAACATCGTAGCATTTTCTAGAATAAGCCATTTTAGTATAAATAAAGCAACTTTGTACGTTTAGATGAATTAATAAAGTTGTCGTTGATGTGGAAATACGTTCCACGATACCAAAGTGTTCATAGTACAGTCTCGAATTAAGTGTTTGGCCTAAGGAGAGTAGTTCATAGTAGATGATTCCCTGTCAATCCTACAGAACGCAATCCAGAATCCAATCCAGATGTTCATAGTACAGTCTCAAATTAACTGTTTGGACTTAGGAGAATAGCTCATAGTAGATGATTCCCTGCTAATCCTACTGAGCACACAGCAAAACCTTCTTAATTATCAATCAGCTTGGCCACTGTTTGCGCCGCCTTATAGCGATTCGACCACGACCCTTTTCGCTTGATGCTGTCGTATGTGACTCACTTTGCAACATTAGCGGCCATCCATTTCAGAAATGGGCCGATTTTGATGCAGTTCAGCAACGATTCGCAGATGAGAATTCGGTCCATAAATGTATTTTTTTGTATTGTCTCGTGCGGCGTTCATATGCTGAGTTTCTTTTTGTACCAGGCCTATTCAATTGATTCCGAACAAGTTTTTGTACAATGTTTAGTTCCTTTGCAAAGAAAACAGTGCGTACATAACAGTCGGACTTGACGATTTCAATTATTCTGTCGACATTTTCGATCATTAGCCTTAGAGCTTGGTTTATCTTTGATATTAAAATTAAAATAAAAACTGGCTGTTACAGTACTGGGACCATTAACACTATTAGCATTTCCAGTTGCCTGTCTTGCGTTTTTGCCTTTTTCGAAGAAAAACTGTAAAATATGTCGTCTCGTTTCTCTTTGCTGGTGTCCTTCTTTGATGCGCGCTCTTATTTAGTCAAGTAATCACAATACTGTCTAAATAGTTTTTTGAGTATGAAATCTTATATTTCTAACGCCATCTAGCGGAAACCGATGTTTTATATTTTATGACGCAAAACCATCTATTGAAAAAATATTGGATTTAGCTTTACTATGCCTTATATTTACAATTAAAATCTTGTTTATTTCTGAAACAAATAGTTTAAATTTTCAATGGCAATTTTAAATTTGAAAATTTGAAAAAAAGCGCCAAAGAAACATACGGTTGAATTTAAGGTAGATTCTACATATACAGTAGAACTCCAATTATCCGAACTCCGATCAACCGAATCGCTGATTGTAGAACTCCAATTATCCGAACTCCGATCAACCGAACCGCTGATTATCCGAAGCCATTAGCCATTAGCCATTGTGTTGTTGTCCTCCTACTCGTTCATATGTACATATGTACATTCTTTTATTTTTATATATTCATTTTATGTACTTTTACTTCTGTTTACTTTACTAATGCATACAATGCCAAAAATAAGCTCTTTTACTTTAAAATCCCCTTTTTTCAGAAAAAATCCAATTATCCGAATTTTTGATTATCCGAATGTGGTCCGGTCCCAATTGATTCGGATAATTGGAGTTCTACTGTACCTATATATGGTGCCTGAAGTTTGGTTATAATTTTGTGCATTAAACAAAAGTTCTTTATACGTAATTTTTTAAATGGGAAAGAGATGGATAGAAGCGATCTTGTCGAAAGTGTCATTTGTGAATACAGCCTATTTATCAGCAATGTAATCTCTTATGTGTCATTATGAGATCGCACCATACAAGTTAGCTTCAAATGTAATTCAATTCAATAAATTTCTTCAGCAGCATAAAAAAAAACGTTTCTATCTGCAATGGACAAAAGAAAAGTGTAAAATAAGTCGTAAGGACTGAATTTCAAATTGTTGAATGAACACGTAATGTGAAATATTGTGTAATGTAAAATATTGGGTAGCAGAGCTTAAACGCGGTCGTACGATCTGTTAATACAAACACCGTAGTGGTCGACCAATTGAAGTGTCCACTCCAGACACGGTTAAGAAAATCCACAAAATGGTATTGGATGATCGTCGGCTGAAGCTGCGTGAGCTAGCTGAAATGATAGGCATTCAAGTGCTATGCATCATATACTAACCGATTTACTAAGATTTGAAGACAAGAAAGCTGTGCGCAAGATGGGTGCCGCGCTTGCTTTCAATAGAGAAAATGCAGCGTGAAGATATTTCAGCAGTCGTGTAGGCGCTTGCTAATGTTTTACCGCAATAAAGCCGAATTTTTGCGTCGATTTAAAATCATGAAAGAGACGTGACTCCACCACTTCACACCTAAGACAAAGGAACAGTCAAAAAAGTGGACTGAAATGGGAGAATCGTGTACAAAGAAAGCGAACACGGTTCCATCTGCAGGCAAAGTCATGGTGTCTGTTTTTTGGGATGCGCATGGGATTATTTTTATTGGTTACCTTCAGATTGGAAGGAATGAAGGAAGGAAGGATCAGCGGTGAATATTATGCTAATTATATTATCGTTTATCGGATTAAATTATAGAAAAATTGCTGCATTTGGCGAAAAAGAAAGTGTTGTTTCATCAAGCTAATGCTCCAGTTCACACGTACAATGTTGTGATGCCTAAAATTGATGAATTAAAGTTCGAATTGCTTCATTACTTGCCTTATTCGCCAGATTTAGCTCCCTCGTACTATTTTCTGTTTCCAAACTTGAAGAAACGACTCGGTGGTAAAAGATTTGTCAACAATGGAAAGGTGGAATCTGCGGTAGATGGATATTTTAAGGAGTTTGACAGTTCTTATAGAGTATAGAAGCTAGTATCGCTGGAAAAAGTGTATCGAGTTAAAAGGAGATTATAAAGAAAATAACGAAAATTTTTCCCAACTTTTTATGTCTTCTTTGATAGGTCGGCATGTTATGGGGCCGCCCATATAAATATTATTATTTTTCTTTCTAAGAAATTAATTTTATAATAGTGGAGATGTACAACAATTTTCTGTTCCCACAAGTTAAAACTTTGCTGTTTTTCGGTTTCATTTTTGCTACTTAGAAATTTAGTTTCCTAGTTTCTCAAAAATTTTTAGCTGATGCTTTTAGATTCAACTTATTCGATTTAGATATACTACGTCATCGACCAGCTTTAAAAAGAAAAATTCGATTTAATGCACACTGTAATAACTATTAATTCGCACAATTTTGCTCTCTACTGTTCGAGTACATTTATATTTAATAATATCCATAATTTTTATGTAACTCTAGTAATTGTAAGATACATTATAATAATGTAGCCACATGTTTTCTATTGCTACACATTATGTGTTCGCAGTTGACATTTTACCCAGTCAGACAACGAAAATACGATCAGTCGCCAGCACAAATGTCAACTCATTCAACTCAATTTAAGTGTTAATGGACAGACTCAAAACTCTGTCGCGCATTCATTAATTGATGCTCCAAACAAACTAAACGTCAGTACGATATAATTTGCGTATTGACTTTTGAAATTAAGGAAATAGACGGTAATGACTGACTGACTTAACATCCCGACTAATTATGAAGGGAAAAAACGAAGTTGTCATGTTGGCGTGAAGTTATTAATTGTAATTAATGCAGCAGTTTTCATTTACAAAAGAGTCACATGAAAGTCATGTTTTAAAACACGTATTAATAATAATAATTGAATTCCAAAAAAGAAAAACCTAAATGGCATGCTAACACCGATGCATCTTAGGCCAGTAGGCCTCAACTCATACCAGTCCATTGGTCGTTGGCAGCATCAACATTAGGATTGGATGCAGTGGCTTGATAAGCCGATCATGTTAAACAAAATTATCAAGAAAACGTTAAAGAAAAATAATAAAATGGAGACCCTCCGATGTTGACGACACCAGCAAACGTTATAAGGACCAGGACTTAAGGATATGCATCTAGAATGTTCGCACTCTAACTGACGGCGGATGCCCTTGATAAATATAAAGCTGACATCACTGCCGTCCAGGGAATGCGATGGACAGGACAAGGTTACGCTCGGCGAGAAAATTATGACATCTACTATAGCTACGAGGCAGAAAGTTATGAATTCGAATGCGGATTTGTTCTGGGGAAGAGATTTAGACATCTTGTCTTCCGGTTTAGTCCCATAAATAGTCACTATCCACATCAAGGTTAAATATTTTTTTATCAGGCTGATCTCTGCATATGCCTCGACGGAAGAACAAGACGAGGAGACCAAAGATATGTTGTATAAGTGCCTAGAAGAAGCGTAAGACCGCTGGTTTGGCCACGGTATTAAAATTCTTTTGCGAGATTTTAAAGCCAAAGTACAAAATGAAGATGTTCTTAATCCAACAGTCGGAAAATTCAGTAAATACAAAAACACTTCCGAAAACGGATTTAGACTGGTTTTATTCGCTGCGGCACACAACATTGTAGTAAGTGGAACCAGATATCCAGAAGGCAAAGTGACAATCTCCTGATCATAACACCAGGCATCAGATTGATCATGTTGTGATAGATGAAAGGCATGCTTGTGGTGTCATGGACGTGCGTGTGATCCGTATTGACTCTTATCACCACTTAGTTCCAGCTCAGGTACGAGACCGAGCAGAACGAAAAACATACGTAACTAGTCGCAAAGAAAGCTAGACGTTGCTGAGCTGCAAAGCCCCGAGATAGTGACACTACTCCACCACACTCTCTCAATTAATGCAACTAAATGCCCCTGATCCTGATGTTCCTGACGCACAGTGGCAGCATATTGCGCATTCTACAGCAACTACAACAAAAACTGTACTTGGGTATGCGAAACCGCTCCTGGTACGACTAAGAAAAGAATGAGGAAAAGGATGCTGCATACAGGGCAATGCTGCAGCCAAGTATAAAGCATGCTGTTAGGGAATGATATAGGGAAAAGAGAATAAAGGCACATCGACTCTTTAGGTTGGGGAAAGAGCGGGAGAGTAAGGGTATAGAAAGACACAGGGACAGAGATGAAGCCCGAAAATTCCACCAAAAAATCAGAAGTAAAGGGTATGGAATAGGATTTCCTTCTATAAGGACAGCGGCGGAAATCGGGTTGGGGATACGTGAGGTGTGTTGGAGAGAGCATTTTTACAAGGTCTTAGTTCCGGATGGCAGCACGAATGAAGAAACCTTCCTAATTATCGACAATGATTCAAATTGCACAGCTCCTAGCCAAAACAAGATCTGAATAGCAATATTATGGTTTAAAAACAACAGAGCTGTGGGCACTGATGGCCTGCCGGCTAAGCTGTTTGGAGGTTGGTCGCCCGCTTAGGATGCATCAGCTCCTAAATACGGTTTGGTTCGAAGAATGCCTACCCAATGATTGGAATTTGGGCGTACTATGTCCTGTGTTTAAAAAACCCATTTTAATTGTGCGTAAAAATTATCGCAGTATCAGTATTTTACCCATTGCTTATAGGATCCTATCGAGTGCGATATGTGAAAGACTAAAACCGATTCCAGCTGACGTGATTGGGCCTTATCAGTGTGGCTTTAGACCTGGTAAATCAATAACTGACCATACGTTCATACCACGGCAAATTCCGGAGAGTACCGAAGAAAAACAGCTCGACACGTGCCATCTTTTCGTCGATTATAAACTGTCCTCGACAGTCCGATACGGCAAAAACTGTATGAGGCCATGTCCAAGTTTGTAATTCCCGTGAAGCTTATTAGTCTTTGTAGCATAACGCTGACTGACATTAAGTCTTCAATGAAAATGGGCAAACAACTTAGTGAGGATTTACGCTTATATATAGAATATATATATATATATAGATTTATATACATATATATAAATTTATAGAAAGCGACTGAATCGTGCGAACTATTCAACATACTTTTGGAGATGACTATGAGGAAAACTGTAGTTAACACAACTGGTACCATCTTTGACAAAAGTCATATGTTACACGCAGACTATACAGATATTATTGGTACAAAATAAACAGATGTTACTGCAGTTTCCTCAAGCATTGAGAAGGAATCAGTAAAAAATGGGTCAACGGTATTTCTTTCAACGAACGAGAGTGAAGTGTTGGATGAATTCATTTACTTCAGATCCGCTGTAAACAAAACGAATGTTATCAATATGGAGATAAAGAGGAAAGTATTGCTCGTTAACATGTGTTACTGTGGGCTAAACATATGTTACTATGAAACATTCCCTCGACAAACAATTCGACTGTACCAGACGTTTTTTTTACCTGCATTGTTGTATAGCTCAGAATCACACAAGTGAATGAATCTGTGCTGGGAGTTTTCAAGAGGAAAATACCCCAAAAAATATATTAACCCTTTATCGTTAACGGAGAGTATAGGCATCACATGAACAATGAACTGTAAGAGCTATGTATATGTATATGCCGACATTGATGTGGTCCAGCACCAATATACAGCAATTGCGTTGGTTGGGCCATGTTGTGTGGATGAACCCAAATGCTCCAGTACGAAAAAATTTCGACAACAATACCTATAGATGGCACAGAAAAGGGCGAGCAAAACCCCGTTGGAAAGACCAGGCTTTTGAAGTATCATTGAAAGTTGGTGTGGCTAATTTGGAGAAGAAGCGCAGAAGACCGAAGCAGTTGAATTATTTGCTATTAGCAGCGTACAACCAACGATGTCTACTCTAGTCGCTACTTAAGAAAGTTTTGCAATCATATGGTATTTTTTTTAAGTTTTTGATATCACTCTGATATGCATCCGTCCATGAATTGTAAACTCTGACCGTAACCCGCTAATTGTTGAATCTCCAGCTAATGTATACAAACTTTTTGTAGACAACTTTTATCATTGTATAAACATATTCTGTTCATGTTTCCCTAATTTATTAGTTTTTATTTTTTTCTCAGAGATCACATGACTTACTCCAACTTCTTTACGTTGAGCGGTTGACAAATGATTATTGGTTTCTAGTTTAGAATAATCACTTCTCGAATACACTAATTATATTCTAGGCATTTATTTGGACAGAACACTGACTTGGAGAAAGCATATATTTACAAAAAGACTTACCTTGGGGCTCAAACTAAGATCCTTAAATTGGCTTTTGAATAGCAAATCCAAACTATCCCTAAATAACAAATTAAAAATCTATAACTGTGTTTTAAAGCCCGTATGGACATATGGAATCCAGTTATGGGAGACTGCAGCAAACTCCAACCTTGAAATATTGCAACGCTTTCAATCCAAAGTACTGCGAACCATTACCGGTGCACCCATATACTTCTCGGACAAACAATTGCATAGAGAACTGAAAACACCCTTCATTAAAGAAGAAGTCCAAAAATACTCCGCTAGATACATGAATCGTATTTAACAACATCCGAATCAGCTGGCGTTCAATCTGATGAGCGAAACACCATTATCTACCAGACTAAGGAGGAGAACCACCCAGGACCTGGCTACTCAGGACGAATACGTATATAGCAGTAGGGACACTCAAGGAAGTATTCCCTAATAAAAATAAAATTTTAGTACATAAGTGGTATGTTGGCCAATAAAATATTACTGAATGTCCAAGGACAGATTGTAATGACATTAGCGATATTTTTCCAACATAGTAGGAAGCAGCGTATTATTGGAATCACTTTATGCCATCACTTTATGTTATTGCTACTTTTGTATATGCTTAGATGGCGCCTGGAATTTATACTTGCTTATCATTGGAAAGTATTCCAAGCAATTCAGTATTCTGCTATCCTTTTCAAATTCATCGCGCTGAGTTTCTATAATGTTTTAGGTACGGAACTCCTACGGAGTTTTGGTCGCTCTCTTCTGTTTTGCTTACCGAGTTATTTGCCGAGCGGCTTGGGACGTTCTATAAAGGGTGGCGCATAAGGAACGTTAACGGCGACTATATTCAATGTGTTCTTGTGCATCATTTGGTTTTAACTCGTGAACCAATTGCATCTTATATTGGAAAAGATGTAACATATGTAAAATTCTTTCCAAAGACCGTCTAGACATCTATAACTGCTGAAAACGTCACCTGGTGGAAGTTTCGGTTTCCTCAATACTTGCTTGCACTCAAGCAATGGTCACTTCATTTCGAACTGCACAAGGTCTTCCTGCACGCGGCAGATCGCAGACAGCTCCTTGTTGCCTAAAACGCTGAACCAATCGGTAAATTGTTGAAGTGCTAAGAGCATTTCGAACATGAAAGAAATTTCGATATGATCTAAATAATCGTATGCAGACTTTCAAAGTAAAATTGAATAACTTTGGTTCTTTGTTCTGTGCTGAGCCTTTCCATCAAAAATTTCCCAAGTGTTATTTAGTTAATTCTGTAAAGAGACGAAAAAATGACTTAAACAAAAAATGTATTTACTGATCAAATCTTAACGTTGCTTATGCGCCACCCTATAGAAGTTGGAAAGTCGAAAATTTATGCTTTGGGTCTCTAATTTTTGCGACGATGATACTCTTCTCATCTTATGTTTTACGAAGCACCTTTCTGTGCAGTAAATCTGGTAGAACTACTATTCTGTGCTGTTCGTTTTTCATCCATCAAAACTACTAACTTGATTTTGTCCTCATTTGCTGATTCCATTTTAGCAGATTCCTTTTCAATGCTTGAGAATGCTGCAGTGGCACAAGAAATATATCATATCCACAAGAGATCACATGACGGAATATAGTTGTGTCTATGACCTTATTGGGTAGGGCAAATGGTTTTCATCTCCAATTTGTGTAAGCAAGAGAGTTTTCCCGTATTTAGTTACAACGCGTCGACATTTTTTTTACATATATAGGTAGAGTGAAAAGAAATCTATTATTTTTCCGATAGATGGCTTTAGTAATCTTTATACCGCGATCGAATTTCGCTAGATGGCGTTAGGAAGATTAAATTTCACACTCAAACAACTACTCAGGCATTTTTGTGATTGCTTAATTCAGTACTGTTTAAGCGAGCGTCATAGATGGATAACAGCAAAGAGAAAATACGCCTGGTCTAACAGTTTTTCTTTGATAAAGACGAAAACGCAAGCTGAAAATCTGTTAATGGTTTTAATACTGTAATTTTTGATTTCAAGGATGCATCACCATTCTCTGTAAATCGTCAAGTTCGACTGTGATGTAAGCACAGTTTGGTTTGGTTAAGAGCTAAACATTGCATAAACAATTTGGAACCACTTGATTAAGACTGGCTACTAAAAGAAGCCCGTTGTGTAGGTTCCACACGAGTTAACGCAGAAAACCTTTATACATCCAATATCTGTCTAAGAATTGCAGCCGAAAAACAACAAATTCGACCGTTTCTGAAGTGAATGGTAAGTGCTAACGAAAAGTAAGTCATTTACGATAAGTTGAAGCGTAAACGGTGGTGGTCGAATAGCGGTAAGCCGGCACAAATGGTGGCGCAAATGCAGGATTGGCGGTCAGGAAGGTTTTACTGGGTATTTGAATAAATCCAATTTCTGTCAGAGAATCGCAGCCGAATCGCACCAAATTCGTCTTTTTCTGAAGTGGATGGTAAATTTTGATGCAAAGTGGGTCGTTTACGATAAGTTGAAAGGATAACGGTGGTGGTCGAATAGTGGTAAGCCGGCACAAATGGTGGCGCAAATGCAGGATTGGCGATCAGGAAGGTTTTACTGGGTATTTGAATAAATCCAATTTCTTTCTGAGATTCGCAGCCGAATCGCAACAAATTCGTGTGTTTCTGAACTGGATGGTAAATGTTGATGCAAAGTGGGTCATTTACGATAAGTTGAAGGGATAACGGTGGTGATCGAATAACGGTATGCCGGAGCAAATGATGGTCAATGCAATATTGAGGATTAGGAAGGTTTTGCTGGGCATTTGGTGGGTTTGGCAGAGAATCATCTACTATGAGCTACTTTCCTATGGACAAACTCGTAATTTGGACCAGTACCATCAATAATTGGATTGTTTGAAGGGAGGATAGGAACTGTATTTCGTCAGGCCAATGCCAGGACACGCACATCAATAGTGATTGGCCAGAAGCTCGGGGAGCTTCTTGTTTATAGTTCGGATTTGACACCAAGTGATTAATAGTCATTGTTGTCTATGGCAAATGATTTCGCTGGTGGAAAATTCGCATGCAAATTATGCAATTTTCCAGTAAAAAGAGACAGCATCTGGGTTCTATTTTCGTAAATGTGTGTCGAAATCACATGTATAACTTCAATGTCTTTTGTACCATTGTTGACATATGCTATAACTTATAAAAATGTATTGTATCATTGAAGGGATGCTATTTTTTTGCGCCGATATTTCAGTGAATTTGATGCAAATATTGGAAATATGGTGTCATGATAACCATGTGATAAAGTGAAATCTGCTGTTTAGAAAGCATGTGAAAATTTCAATATTACTAGCCGACCCGGCAAACGTTGCTTTGCCTTCAAATTTTCAATGTTTCAATGTTAAACAAAATTCTGTTTAAATACCGTTAGCAGGAGCAGAAATAATTGCTTTTTAATTTGTGGTTTGTATAGGAGGTACCACTCCCCATTGTCCAATCCCGCCCATATTTGCAGCAGCACTTAAGATATGTACACCAAACCGATATACCAAATTTTGTTCAAATACCGTAAACAGGAGCAGAAATATTGGATATTTAATTTATGGTTTGTATGGGAGGTACCATGCCCCATTGTCCAATCCCGCCCATATTTGCAGTAGCACTTAAGATATGTACACCAAACCTACGCACCAAATTTTGTTCAAATACCGTAAGCAGGAGCAGAAATAATTGATTTTTAATTTTTTGTTTGTATGGGAGGTACCACGCCCCTTTGTCCAATTGGACCGAATTGTAAATCTAAACCATACCGGGCACCATCCAGACGCATATACAAAAATTTATGCAAAGCGGTCCAGCCGTTTAGGAGGAGTTCACTGACAACGTCCGTACAGTAGAATTATATATATAAAGATTAACATTACATCGATCTCCAGGAAATTTTTTTGAAATAATCATCAAGTATATGGAAAATATTCCCATTCAAGCGGTCGTTTTTGAATCAAATATTTGTAGATGCCAAGAGAATTGGATTTTCTGATAAGTTCTTTCCTTTTTTTTACCTGAACGTTGTACACTTGAAAAAGGCACGTTTAAAGTCAAGATTTTTACAAGCCACAAGTTTTTTGGGATTTCTGCCACTGACTCTTTGTTATTTTCCATTTATTTACCATTCATGATGGTGTAAACGTGAGGGTAATCAGATGGCAATGCTGAGGTCGGCGACGGAGGTATGTTTGCATTTTGTGAACATATGTTTGCCAAATGCTGATGAATGTCATTTAACCGAAATACTCGTACAAACAAAATGTTACTGTTCCTCATGATAACGCCAATACTGCAGTCGCTGCTGTTTATGTGCGCAGATCGATAAATCTAACAGCCACCAAAAGTGCTAAACATTTTCTGTCTTTTTAGATAGATATGACCAGAAAAACTAACGAAATGCCTGACAGCCTTAATCGTTTGCCTACTAAAACACGTTGATAGCATTTGTATGTCATCTTAGGGAGAGAGCGACCGTAGAGGTGTGAATTGATTTCCTTTTGGTGGCATATAAACATGTGTGT
>JAHXMU010010263.1:0-12157 GCA_019455685.1 Philornis downsi
ACTGACTAGTATTCTTCACTAATCAGTGCATGTGTTCTGAAAAAAAAAATTAACGGTTCTATTCCCGCAAGAAGTTTTGAACGATAAGCGCTGGAAATTGTGCAACAGAACATGTGGCAGATAAGATGTCTTAATCAAATATCGGCGTTTGTAATTCAGAACAAAATAAAATTCTGATAGCATGTTATGGTTGGAACTAGAGATGACTTTTGAAATGCTTTAATATTATTTTGTTATACGAATATACATAAATGAATATACATTCTCTCACGAAAGAACCGGTGAATTGTTTCAATAAAACATAAAATAAATATTATTCATTTAAATTTATTATATTGCCTTCAATGCAGACTTCTTCTGAAATAGCAAAAGAACAAATAATCCAATCATTGAACCATTTTTCGCACGCATTTTCTGAATAAGCCTTTAATCTCTTTTATGTTTTCTGTCTAATAAAAACGAGTGCCTCAAAAGGATAATTGGAGTTTTGGATAGAGAAAACAAAAAACAAATAAGTCAGAGCCGTATCAGGCCAATACTTTTGGTTTTTTGAGTTTTTGGACAGATATTTGTTTAGAATTACAGTCTTATTGGATGATGTACTACCGTAGTGCGAAATCTATAAGTTTTCTTGCCATAAATCTGGCCGTTTTTTTTTTAAATTGATTTCTTTAATGTCGTGTAACGCTCAGATAATTTGTTTTTTAACCGTTTGACGCTTTAGCAGGAATTTCTAGTGCGCAACGCTGTAATAATCAAAGAAAATAGTCGTTGTTACACTGGCTTTTAATCGACTTTGACGTGTTTCTTCGGATTCGACACGATTGGATGGAGTCATTAAGACACTTATTGGGTGGTCTATCTATATGTCAAACTCGTATATGCATGTTTTACGCAGGCGGGCCCAAAACTAGACGAATTGACATATTCATGTGTGTTAGTAGGTTACAAAAATTAATTTCAAGAAAAGTGGCAACCTTATAAATCATATGTTAAAAGTTTTAAGGCGCCACGTTGTTCAGCATTTTAATTCGATCCATCAAAAGTTATTGTGGCTGTACGAAAACGGTCCCAAAACTAGGCGATAGATGGTGCCAGCAGTTTGAAAAAGATTATTTTTGGTGAAAATACCTTATGAAACATATCTATATGTATGTTTTAAGTTTCAAGGCGCTACGTTAATTAGTATTTCTACTTGAGCCATCAAAATTAAACGATCTCAGTAAATTTCTAAACTTGAAAGGAATTGGTCACCATTATGTAATTCAACATTTCCATTTGAAAGGTCTCAGTCCAACCACTATTAAAGCCGAGCTAGATTCTACTCTGGAGGAGTCTGCTCCTTTGTTTACAACTGTTAAATATTGGGTATCAGAGTTTAACGAGGCCGTATAAGCTGTCAAGAAGAGCATCGTAATAGTCGAGTAACTGAGTTTTTCACGCCAGACACGGTTACAGAAATCCTTAAAATGGTATTGCATGATGATGAAGTGTATGTATGCTACGTGAGCAGGCTGAAATGATAGGGATTTCAAAAAGTGCTATATATATTGTAAAGGGTGTGCCAACAAGAACGCAAGATTCGGTTACACTAAATTGAAGCAAGTTTGGAACACTTTAAAGATTTGCTAAGGTAGAGTTTGAGAATGAAAATGGATCGCTTTGTCATTCCCCTTCTGGCACTTCCTATAGAAATCGGTCGGTTTTTCGAAATTCAATTCTAAACAGTTATATCAAATTCTATAAAATTTGTTACACGTTAAGGGCTTGCTAAGGTAAAATTTCAGTATGAAAATGGACTGCATTGTCACTACCTTAGTGGTAGCTGCCATACAAATTCACCGATTTTCTGAAATTGAATTTTTCCCTTGTAATTCATGATTCGTAAACTAACTGCAGCGGTTTAAGTATTCGTCCGTTACATTGTTTTGTAGTATTTGATAAATTTTGATAAAAATCGACTAAATAACCTTTTATACTTTCCGTACAAATGATTCCACATATTCCTAAAATCATGTTTTTTAATCAATTGTATTGAATCTGACTTTTTTTTGGCACACTTCATGTGTTTAACAAACTTAGTTCTGACAACGTATTGTAATATTGAGAATGTTTTATAATACTAAAAATGTTTGGGTACCTGGCATACAAATTGACCGAATAAGCGAAATTCAACTTCCCTCCTATACACGATAATGCGTTGATTGCTTACTTTTAATTATCTAATATGGGTTCGAATATTCTCCTTGGTTTTTATATTTTATTCAATTGTACTAAATGTATTAATCCGGATTATTTTACTGACAAAAACTTAGTGATTTACCACGCCTCTTCTAGCACTCCGCACAGTTTTGCAGCAATGAAAAAAAGGAGATGCTCCAATCACTACTTTTTTTGTGTTTGATTGAAAATTTGTGACCACCGTGACGCGGCTGTAGTTCGGATGATCGCGGGTTCAAACCCAAATACAGCCAACTACAATTATTTGAACGGCGGTCACCCCGATGTGTCTGAAGACCACTTCGAGTAGTCGGATAATCGACAAATTTAGTAAATTATTCTCAAACTGTGGCATTCGGAATCGTCGTTAAACGGTAGGTCCCGTTGAGTAAGTCCAAAAGTAGAATGCTTGTAGGCTCACTGAACGTGAAAAGCCCTGTTATATTTCATACATAGGATGCAAGGAAACTTGATGATTAAAATTTTTCTTTACCTAACGAAAAAGTATATCCATGGAAACAGAAATTCATCGGAAATGTTTTAAGTAAAGTGGCGAAAATTTGGGCAATCACCAATGAATTTAACATAGGTTTGATATAGGAAGAAACTAGTTTTTTATAGCGAGTTTCGCATAAGGTTTATTATAACAATAAAAAAAGTAGTTAATTTGGGGCAGTTTTTTATTCGATTAAAGAAATTTTGTTTTTGGATCAGAGTTTTCTACTTGAAATTAGACCGTAAAGAATATTTCTAATTAATTTAATTTGGGGCAATCGATTCCAAACTAATTAATAGTATTTAATTGTATTATAATTCGGTTTATTCAGCACTACTGAGTCTATTTAGATTCGGAAGAGGCATAAAAGTGCTGCTTTGGAAATGACGTATATGAAGTATACTGCGCTTTTGGAAGTAAGTAAGTAAGTTATATTCCTTAAAACCAACTCAATCTCATGTTTGAAGTTTGCATTCTTTCTCAATGCAATTGTTATATAGGGTGTCCCAAAAAGAACGCAAGATTTAAATGACTGATGCAGCAATTGAATTGTTTCTCTGGCTGTATGACATGTGGCGCCGTCTTGTTGAAACCACATGCCTTCCACATTCATTTCTTCAATTCTAGGCACAAAAAAACTGGTTATCGTTTCACGATAGCGAACGCCATTGACTGTTTGCGCTTGACGTGCCTCACTTTCATAAAAAAAGGTCCAATGATTCCTCCAGCCCAAAATCCACACCACACAGTCACACGTTGAGGATGAATTTGCTTCTCGTGAATCACTCGAGGATTTTCCTCACCCCAAATGCGGCAATTCTGCCTATTGACGAAGCCATCAAGATGGAAATGGGCCTCGTCAATGGGCCTTGTCTCTCCAATACCCAATTAACGAACTCCCTTCGCTGTCCATGGTCAGCTGGCTTCAGTTCCTGAGTCACTTGAACTTTGTAGGCATGAAGATGCAAATCTTTCGTCAAAATTCGCTGCATAGTTGATTTGGAGACACCAATTTGCTGAGCTCGGTGTCGAATTGAGGTGGATGGAGTTTGAGCGGCATCCTCACGTCCAGCTGCGACATTTTCGGTCGATCGACCTGGTTGAAGGCGCGTTGCTGTCTTTACATCACTAACAGACCCAGTTTTGGCCAATTTATCGATTAATCTCTTTACAGTTGACTCTTTTGGAGCATTATTGTGACCCCAAATTGATCGCAATTTGCGAACTGTAACCCCAAAACTTTCACCATTTTGGTAAAACAATTTCACAATGAGAATGCGTTGTACATTCGTGTAGCGCTCCATTTTTTCTAACCTCGTACCTTCCGCTAGCAAACAATAATAATTGTTCAAATGTCAAACAATGACAATTCGAATGGCGCCAAATTTAAATCCTGCGTTCTTGTTGGTGTAATTTCTTGGTAGTTTTTAGACACGCTTACAGTAATTATTAGCATCACCACACTAACGTCGCCTGAGGTCATCGCCAATAAATTGGCAATGGACAGTGACAAACTATTTGGTTTTTAAGTTGGCACTCAAACTACCCTAAAGCCAACACTCGACTTACTCGCAGTTACAATGATGTTTGACTTTCAACGTAAGTATACGTACACAAGAATACGATGACATTTAATATCCTTCGAATGTCCTTTTCAACGTACGTATTTAGTTTGGCTATCAATGATGTCCTTTTGTTCTCAGGGGTACTGCATCAATTTCTTATGTGTGTGTATTTTAAGGAGGTAATCCATGACTTATTTACACAGACACAAAGCAAATAATGATATGTTGTTTAGTCAATAAACGATATTCCAATTGGTATTGATTTAGATTTGCGTGTCCATATGAAAAACTTTAGTAGTTATAATTGCCAAAATATATGTAAACTATATGAAAAATGAAATGTTATTGGCAAAGAACGAAGTATTTAAAAGAGAATAGTCTTTAGAAAAATGAAGCACACACTAGTTTTAAATAGCTTAGTGCCATTTTATTTGTAGGACGAATGTGTAAATAAACAACTGATCTCATTGACCGTCAGTACCTTTTATAAATGTTCAATAAATGATAATAATAAGATTGTAAAGCCTAATAGGAAAACTAATGTAATGCACAGTACTTTTTTTTCCTCGGTCCATTCTTTCTTTGAATGGACTTTAAAATTTCGAAGAGTACTAAGTTAAATAAAATTGATTCAAAACGGTTTTGCACGACTTATGAGGAGTGTTCAAAAAATATGGTAAATTTTCATTTTTCTCAAAAAATATTTATTTACTCATCAATTTATATTTTATCTCTTTCAAAGTAGTCCCCTCAGATATAATACACTGGTGTTAGCGTTGTTTCCAATCGTTGAAGCAGTTCTGATATGTACTTTTTGGTATATCCTTGAGCTTTCTCAGTGATTCGGTTTTTATGTCCTCAATCGTCACAAAACGCCGTCCTTTCATGGGTCTTTTCAATCTTGGGAACAGGACGCAGGGGGCCAAATCTGGTGAATGCGGTGGCTGAGGCATGATAACGGTATTGTTCTTTGCCAAGTAATCTCTCACATGCAAAGATGAGCGAGCAGGTGCATTATCATGACGCAAAATCCATGAATTCTTTTTCTCACAATTCCGGGCGCTTTTTTCGTATTGCTTTACGCAAGCGGCGCATAACTTGAAGGTAATACTCCTTATTTACCGTACGATCTTGTGGTAAGAACTCCTGATGCACTACGCCATGGTAATCAAAGAAAACAGTGAGCAAAACCTCTACATTTGATTGAACTTGGCGTGCTGTTTTTGGTCTTGGCTCTCCTGGACTCTTTCATTGGGACGATTGGGCTTTGGTTTTGATGTCATAACCATATATTCATGATTCTTCACCAGTTATGATCCTTTTAGGCAAATCTGGATTATCGTTGACGTCATTCAACAAATTCTGAGCGATGCTCATGCGACGTAGTTTTTGGTCAAAATTCAGCAATTTTGGAACGAACTTTGCTGCCACACGCTTCATGCCCAAAAATTTCGAAAAGATTGCATGGCATGAGCCAACCGATATGCCGACATCTTCAGCAACTTCTCTAATTGTGATTCGACGATTCTCTCATAACACTTTCTCAACATTTTCTTTCATCGGTCGTTGATGTGCTGGGGCGTCCAGTGCGAGCGTCGTCATTCACATCTTCTCGACCTTCTTCTCTCACCGTATGCCACTGTAAACATTTCAAGTGTTTTTGAGCACTAAATCCCATTTTTTACACAAAATTTGATGCAACTTATTTGATCCATTCTTTTCGGTAGCAGAAAATCGCCGAACACAGAAAACACTTGTCTTATTTGTGCCTCTCACAAACAAACTAAACATGGTATATGGGTAAAACCATCAACACATCTTCGAAACGAGTTACGTAGCCCGCGAAATTTGAAAATTCTCTTTTTTTTTCAACACGCCTCGTAATGTCTTTACATTTATCGGCATGACCGCAAAGCTTTATTATAACCCCTAATTAGTGTTATCAAATGTTGACATTTTCTTCTAACTTAACTCCTACGAGGGTTGTCCCAAAACAAGCCCACCTAACAAAGAAGACATAAAAAAGGTGGGAAACATTTTCGTTATTTTTTAACATAACCTCCTTTGAGCTCTATATACTTTTTCCAGCTATATTCAATAGCTTCTATACCCTGTTTATAGTAAAAACTGTGAAAGACCTTAAAATAGACATCAGCCGTAGACTCCACCTCTTCATTCTTTTACCATCGAGAGATTTTTTCATTTTGGAAATAAAAAATATTTCAAGGGAGCTAAATCTGGCGAATAAAGTGCGTGATGATGGAATTCGAACTTTAATTCATTAATTTTCGTCATCGCAGTAGTGGATGTGTGAACTAGAACATTGTTTTGACGAAACAACGCTTTCTTTTCCGCCAAATGTGTGGCATTTTTTTATAATTTCATCACCTAAACGCTGCAATAAATGAGCATAATATTCGCTGTTGATGGTCTTTCCTTTTTGAAGATAATCAATAAAAAATAATCCCATAATCAAATGACTATAAATAAGTTAGAAATTTGGAACAGAAAAAGTGGATTTCAGTTTAATGAAGAAAAAACTGTAGCAATTAAATTTTCATCTAGGTCTAAACCAATATCAAACAATGTAATTCTTAATCTAAATGGTAGAAATATAACATTTGTAAAAGAATGTAAGTTTCTCGGAGTAACATTTGATGAAAAGCTTAGCTTTAGTTCGCACATAAAAAATATAAAGGCAAAAGTAAACTCAAAGCTTAATATAATTAAAATGCTTAGATGTTCACAATATGGTTCAGACCCCCAAACTCTTCTAAAAATTCTTTGCTCTATTGTCCTTCCCACTATAGACTACGCCTCTATAATTTATTCTTCAGCCCATGATTCGAAACTGAAAACGTTAGATCCAATTTTAAATACAGGAATTCGACTTTCAATTGGTGCTTTTAAGACTAGTCCAGTTAAAAGTTTACAAATAGTATCTTCATGTCCTTCCCTTCAACTGAGAAGACAAAAATATTTATTAAATTATATACTGAAAGTTTATTCTTTACAACATCATCCATTATATGAAAAAATCAAAAACAGCGATAAAATATCTAGCCTTAAATCGAGAAACCCTAAGTTTTTACCAGTTTATGCAAAAGGTATTATTGAGTTTGAAAAAATGTTATCAAAATATCCTATAAACGTTGACAACATTGAAAATAGAACTTTTTCTCGTATTGAGCCTTGGACATATATACCCATAAACGTAGATTTTTCCCTCGCCTATTCGTCAAAGAGAAATACGAACGCTACAGAAGTAAAGCAGAATTTTTTGGAAGCCATAAACACTAAATACCCAAATCATAAACTTTTCTTTACAGACGGATCTGTTAATAATGCAAAGGCTGGCTTCGGAATTTTCGGTACTGATCTTGAAATGTGTAAACGCATCAATGATTACTCATCCATCTACACAGCTGAGCTACTTGCTATCAAAACCTGTCTTCAATATATATCTAATTCTGACATAGATCAAAATTCATTAATTATATGTGACAGTAAAAGTGCATTAATAGGCATAACAAATCCATTCACCAATAATATGATTATACAACAAATAAGAGAGACAATCAATAATTCTTCAAACAAAATAGACTTTCTATGGGTCCCAAGCCATTTAGATATACATGGAAATGAAAGGGCAGACCAGTTAGCTAAAAATTCTTTAACAGAAGTTGTAGCTAGGGAATTCAAATATCAATTTTCGGACTACAAACGGCAAATCTCAAAATATATTTTTGATCTCTGGGAAGTTTCTTGGAATAGTAATAATGACTCCAAACTATATGCAATCCAAAAAAATATAATACACAAATTCAAAAGCCCCAGAATATCCAACACTGATTTTATTAAATATACGAGACTTAAAATTGGGCATTGTAATTTTTCACATAAATATATTATTGAGAAATGTCAGCCTCCACTGTGCACCTGTGGTGAAATTATGAGCGTTTCGCATTTATTTAATGACTGCGTAGTTTTAAGTGAAAAACGAAGAAAATTCAAGATAAACAACATTCAAGTCCTCTCAAGCGATGTAAATTTTGAAAATGTTAAACAATTTTTAAACGAAATTAATTTATTTAAACTGATTTAAACCTTGGTTTCAAAACTGTAAAAATAACACTAATATAAGTTTTTTGTAATAATTCTACTTATATTCTATGGTCCATATAACCTTATTGTGTTGGGACCTTAATATCTGAAATAAATAAATAAATAAATAATCCCATACGCATCCCAAAAAAATAGATGCCATGACCTTGCTTGCAGATGGAATCGTTTTTGCCTTCTCTGGGCATGATTCTCCCATTCTATTTTATTACTTTGACTGTTCATTTGTCTTTGTCTCAGGTATGAAGTGGTGGAACCACGTCTCATCCGTGGTTATACATCGACGCAAAAATTCGGCTTTATCGCGATGAAATATCACCAAACACTGTACTGAAACATTTCCACGACGCTGTTTTTGCTCCCCTGAAAGCAAGCGCAGCACCCATCTTGCATACAGCTTTCTCATCTTCAAATCTTCGGTCAATATACGATATATATCACTTTTTAAAATACCTATAATATGCATATATATATCTATACCTTCAGCCGACGATCATCCAATATCATTTTGTGGATTCTCTTAACAGAGTTCGGCGTCTGCACATCTCAATTGGTCGACCAATATAGTGTTCGTCTTGGCAGCTCGTACGGCCTTGTATAAACTCTTCCAATATTTTACAGTCGTAAACGCAGACTTCCCCAGAATCTAGAATCTAGCACGGCATTAATATTATTTGAACTGAGACCTTTCAAACGGAAGTACTGAATTACATAACGGTGACTAATTTTGCCCTTATTTACGAATTCATTGAGATCGTTTACGTTAAAACGTGGCGCCTTGAAACTTAAAGCGTACGTTTTATAAGGTTGCTTCTTTTGACCAGAATAATTCTTTTCAAGCTAATTTCAACATTTGTATGCCAGGTCAGCTAGTTTTGGGGCCGTCTTCGTAATTCACATTAGCTGGTGCCAAATGGAATTTGCATGTGGATTTATAAATGCGCTACAAAAAGGAAGGACTCATTATGTCTTTAAATTTATCGGTGTTGCTTCAAAGCTTTGTCATAGCCCCTAATTAGTGTCATTAAATGTTAACATTTCCTACTACGATAATAAACTCATATTAAACGTCCCCGTTCCCTCAGAAAAATTAATGATTTTAGATGCTAATTTGGCCGTTAATGATAACTAAACCAAAATTTATGTTATGTTCGCCCCGATTATTAATCACTCAACCTTTCGTATAAAGCAGCCATTAAACTTCCCTAAACAGTAGAATTTAAAAATTGCTCAGCAGCAACAAAATATTGCCACATCTGGTGGCAAGCCCACGTGTTGCGCTTACAGACAAGAGAGTGTTAAAAAGATGCTTCATATTTCAACGTTAAGTACTTACATATCAAATGTTATTTTAAATTATTTGTTGCAAGTGGCAGTGACAGGGTGGATGTGCGAGTGTATGCCTTGGCGTCGTCAAGAAAACATGCGTGTACACTCGTATATAGGTATATATGTGTGTGTGCGTGTGCTCGTGTTGTAGCAAAGTAAATATGACTTTAATTTTCCAAAAGAATTTCCACTTAACAGCATTTTCACATCCTTAGTTTGCAAAGGCACATGTGCAGGGCTATACATATACATGTTTCCTCAAGTTATCGTATTTGACATCCACCCACGTTCACACAAATATAGGTGCAGGGTGTTACGATAGTATTGATTAATATTATAATAATACTTTGAGTTATTTATCTATGTATAGCATTTTTAGATCAAATGACAGCTTTTCCAAATTAAATAAAACAACCACTTTTGAATGAAACTAAATTATCCAAATAAAATCCAAACTAAATTACATATTTTATAAATCAAATGAAATCTTTTAAAACAAATAAAAGCAAGATTGGAAAAAGAAAATCAAGAGTGAAGCATGATACAGGGTTATCCATTTAGGGTTTCAAAACCACCCGTCTGTCAATGCTGTCAGCTGTTAAATACCTGTCATCTGAAGTGTTATTAATTTGGTGAAAGGTTTGCAATTTACGAATATGGATCGTTTAACAACCGAAGAATGCGCAAAAATTGTACAAAATCACTACAAGAGTGGTGATCCAAACACGGGCATTTTTCGTGCATTACGGGGTGATTACGTTTCTCATAATCGACCTAATATGCGAGGAGTTGACAAGATTACAAATAAATTTGCAGAGAATGGAAGCGTTACAGATGTGGTCACCCCAGTGCGTCATAGCAATGTATGCACTGCTGGTAATATCGCTTCAGCTAATGGAAGTGTGGCGGATAATCCGAATTTGCCGATTCCACAGCGTTCTCAGCAATTGGGCCTATCTTACGGCTCATTACGGCGTATTTTGCATTTGGGTTTGCACCTCTATTCATATAGAGTCCAACTAACGCAACAATCAAAGCCGGCTGACGCCGTAGTTAAGTTGATTGGGTGCTACAGCAACCGCCTTTCAATGCCGGCTTTTCGAACAAAATATACAGCAACCGCCTTTCAATGCCGGCTTTTCGAACAAAATATTCCTCAGCGATGAAGCTCATTTTTCATTTGGTTGTTACATGAACAAGCAAAATTGTCGCATATAAAGCTCGAAGAACTCAGAAGTGATTGCGAAAAAATCATTACATCCGGAAAAAGTAACTGTTTGGTGCGCATTATGGGCCGTATTTTGCCGACAATGACGCTGGAAGAACCGTTACCAATTCAGTCAATTCAGAGCGGTATGGCTGTGTGATAACCGACTTTTTTTTGGCCTGCAATTGAAGATTATGAACTAGACGATATGTAGTTTTAACAAAACGTTGCTACGAGCCACACAACATGACCGATTTTGGGTTTGATACATGAGAAGTTTTCAGAAAGCATAATTTCACGTTTCGACGCTGTCAATTGGCCACCAAGATCATGCGATTTGATGGCGTTAGACTTTGTTTGTTGGACTACGTCAACCCGTGTTTACGCGGATAACTCCTAAATGTTGGAACATTTAAAAAACAGCCGGAATGTGGGAAAAAGTTGTCGAAATATAACTCCAAAAGATGAACTGCTAAAACCAATCTAGAGTCGGTCATTTAAATGGCATTATATTCCGCATATAATCGCATGGTCCAAGTATTATAATGGATTAAAAAATTTCTGTTTTTGTGTGAAAACAGGAAATGGATAATCCTAATTTATTTAATAACGTTTAAACTACGCTTACATTTAATAATTGCCACTGAACACCAAAATTAGCAACTAATTCATAGTTAGTATATGCATAATATTGAATTATAGATATGAACAAATTGAATTAATTACAAACTAATTATTTAAATCTAAATATTAAGTTAAATTCTACTACTAAGCGCAACTAAATGAAATTAAACATCAAGGCATAATTTCGACATAGCACTATTGTGAATTTACCCTTTTCAATAATACCCAGAACCGAAACGAAATATCATGAACGTGCTAAGAAGCCAAGATAGCCGAAGTTTTTTGGCACATTTAAATTAAGAAAAATTCCTTTTTCTTTTGTGGTCCGACAAAGATAAGCACGAGCTGCCCAAATAACTTATAAAGGGTGGCGCATAAGTAACGTTAAGATTTATGCAATGTATAACTTTTTTCTTTCTGCTTTTGTTTAACGTTGACATTTATTAAAATTTAGAATATCATTTGAAAATATGTTCACTTTATCTTTTAAAAATAATATCTTTCAAATGGTGCCTAATATTTGCTTATACAGGGTGGCCCAGAATGAACGAAGTGATTCACACCACTCCGTTAACTTATAACTTTTGTATTATA
>JAHXMU010010267.1:0-11816 GCA_019455685.1 Philornis downsi
ATCGAATAGTAATATTAGACAATAGAGGAAATGTCAATTTTAACAAAACGCGGAAAAACCCTACGCCACATGAATGACAACCGCCCACATTATTAACTTTATTCCCAATCATTTGCAAACAATTTGAATGGTTGCTTTTTCTGGGTCACTCCCACTGTTTGTGACACCACGTGACTTTCCGCGAACAAGTTATTTCACTTACTCTCATAACTTTATTTATCTACAGTTAAGAGATATACAAATAGTTGATAATTTTCTGATTTATTCTGGTGGAAGAAGAAATATATTGAATTTAAAAAAATGCTCTAGACTAGACGGAAGACAACCTCCTTTAGAATGGAGACAGCCTTAAAATAGATGCACTCAACTTATGTGTTATTACCGATATATATGTAGTTGGCTTGTATTGCATTCAGAATTCCTGCCAAAATTCGCTTTTTTCCAACCTGTTCAGCGACCCCTTTAGCCCTTTAAATGACAACCGCCCACATTACTAACTTTATTCCCAATGATTTACAAACAATTTGAATAGTTGCTTTTTCTGGGTCAGTCCCACTGTTTGTGACATAAAAATCGTTACACAGTTAAGAGATATAAAAATCGTTGATAATTTTGTAATTTATTCTGGTGAAAGAAGAAATACATTTCATTTAAAAGAAATGCACTAGACTATACTGAAGACAGCCTCCTTTAGAACAGAGACAGCCTTAAAGTAGATGCACTCAACTTACATATGTCTTATTACCGACATATAGTTGGCTTGTGCTGCATTCAGAATTTCCGTCAGAATTCGCTATTTTTCCAGCCTGTTCAGCGACCACATAAATGACAACCGCCCACATTACTAACTTTATTTCCAATGATTTACAAACAATATGAATGGTTGCTTTTTCTGGGTCAGTCCCTCTGTTTGTGATATCACGTCACTTTTCGCAAACAAGTTATTTCACTTATTCTCATAACTTTATTTATCTACAGTTAAGAGAATTTTCTAAGTTATTCTGGCGGAAGAAGAAAAATATTTCATTTAAAAGAATGCACTGGACTATACTGAAGACGGTCTCCTTTAGAGCGGAGGCAGCCTTATCACCCAACTTATGTCTTATTACCGATATATAGTTGGCTTGTGTTGCATTCAGAATTATCGCCAGAATTGGGTTTTTTTTCCAAGCTGTATAGCTTTAAGATTTTTTTCTGGGTTTTTCATAAATTTTTAAAAAATTTTTTGATTTTTTTTTTTTTGCAAAATTTGTTATTGAAATTTATTTCACTATAAAGAAAATCTAAAATAGCGATATTAAAAATTGCCACAGTAGCATTCAAGTTATAGGAAAACGATGTGATCTTTGCAGTGTAGAAAAAATGGCTCTATGGAGGAATTAAAGAATGTCAGAATAAGAACTCCTTTAATGGACTGCTTTAATTCGGTCAAATTACTTGGTTTCGTTTTGTACACCAATTGATTAATCTAATCCCATAAAAAAAGTCCGATGCAGTCAGGTCAGTTGTCCTTGGTGGCCAGCTGAAAGTGGAATTTCTAGATATTAATTTGTTTGGGAATTTTCAATGGAGCTGCGCCACAGCAGGTCTGGTTAAGTGCTCAGTTGCTCCATTTTGTTGAAGCCAAATGGTGTTGAAACGGATTCATCTTCGGCGCAGTTCTGGATCAAAAAACTCTCAACATCTTTAAATAATATTTCCCATTGACAGTTAGTGTTACCGCGTAGCAAGATTCACACGCCACCCTGTATATCAACCGAAGTAAATAACCTGTTAATCAAAAATTACTCTTTAGAAAAGCTGTCAAGCGGCCTTGGTCATAAAGATTGTTTTAACCGATTTGGATACTCTGATTGTAAATAATAATTAAAATTTTTCTTAAGATAATTGAATCCAACGACAAAAAGAAAAAAGGAAATAATGCGAAGTGGATGAAGATTACGACTTCTTTGTGAATTATGAATTATTGAAACGAGTTGAGTGTTAAATGTATATCATTTCAGGCACGACCTTTCACTATGAATACAGATATCCCGTGCTAAGTTTCAATCTATAAAACACAAAATAAAATTTGACATGTCTCTGTTCAAACTACATAAGTTTTGTTAACAAAATGTAGCTTTTTCCCGATTTTTTTTTGTGTTGTTCCTTTTTCCCGAAAGTTTTAGTTTTTTTTTCGTTATCTAGTTCTGGCAACTCTGGTTGCATTATTCTCTATACGACATACATATGGTATGGCATATATCAAGAATGGTGAATTTGATTCTCCGAATGTTATTAAAACTGGATTAAAAATCCGTTTCTGAAAATGTTCGCCAGTTTTTTCTTTAATTTTTAAAAATTTCATAAAAAAAAGGAAGCCAAAAACTGTAGAGATCGGCAGTGAAACAATTTAGAACTTTTAGTTGAATGAATTTTAACACTAAAAGTAATCACATGAGAGATTGTGTAATCACTCTCTTTATGTGATTACTTTTAGTGTTGAAATTCATTCAACGTCACAGTTTTTAGTATCTTAGGCATTGCCATACATATATCTGCAAAATTTGTAATTTTTTTCTGCATTTTGATAAAATATGGGAAAAAAAATGAAAAAAAAAAATTGAGTAAAATCCATCAGCTTCAGGTGTTTTTATTGGGGGTTCTCCAAAAATCACAATTTTGAGGAAAATTAGATGGTTCAGTTATTAGGTTTTTTTTATTATTGAAATGTACCTATACCGGGTTGAAGAAGTAGAGAGATCGGGTATGAGTATTTTCAAATAGAGATGTATACAATTCCAATAAAATATATCGAGATATACTACGTGAATGATCTCGTTGCCAAAGATTATGATTTTTCGGCAAAAATTGAGGTCCCCTTTCAAACACTTCTAGGCCATCTAAGTCATCTCGTTTTCTATAACCCTTACCTTTGAGCTCCTGGTTCAGATGGATCTTGTATGGATGCAGGCTCGTTGTAAAATTCACCAAATTTAGGTCTGTGAAATACAGAGTTCTTGGTGCATGGTGGAGAATTAATTGCTTCCGATTTTCCGACACATGTTTGCAGACAGCGATAATGTTTTCAGCCGATCTGGTATCCTTTGCCGTATGGAGAATCGAACTTGGAGAAACAACTCTGAATAGCCACAGCGTTTGCCGTAAAATGGATGCAACGTTTGCACAAAAGTAGCACCCATTTCGATGATAAAGTGTTATCGTCTGCACGTACAGCTAAGTTGTCTGACTTGACATAATGATTTGGCATTAGTGGCCAAGTAATAAGAACAGATTTGTCAAATGTCGTAAAATGAATGTGTCCGCCACAAATCCTCGTCCAGTTAGAACCTTTAAGTGTAGGAGATAAACCCTTTTATTGACTAATTTGGAACCGGAACCCTGCTATAAATTAAATTATATAAATTATATACTTTTTGTCATTCTTTTGGTCAATCTTTCTAACCACAGAAATGTACTATCAAAAACATTTTACAAAATGTACGTTACGTATTGTTATTCCACCAACGCATTCATGCGGCAAATAAACCGCTAACGAGTCAGTAAAAATATTCAATATCAGTTTAAAATTAGAAGTACAACTTTTTTGTGTCTTCTCCTTAATTATTCAATATGCACAAGGTGTAAAAGATTTGCAGCTCATGAAAGGAATTATAAAATTCACAAGACTTATTTTTGGTATTGAAAAAGTCATCCATTGCCAAGCTATTGGGCGTGAAAACGCTAACGTTTGCTTAGCACCAATGTTTGTCATAAGCAAATGGTGCATAATTTCAAGACATTAAGAACTATTTTGAAAGTCATAGACACCATTTCATACTATGTGACGAATTTTAAATTTTTGACATTTATGGTTTGAGAAGAAGACATTAACATTGAACATTAACATCGCCAACATGTAAGGCAAAGAATTGTGATATGTTAAAGAGTACAAAGTGATGTCAAAGTTTTGCCATTTATCGACCTGTTTGTTGTTCTTTGTAATATTTTTGGTCGTATTAATGCTAAATTTATTATGATCTCAACCTCTTCAAATGATAGCCATCGATAATGTGACACTCACAAATCACCTAATTAGCATAACAGGGTGTTTACTGTACCCTAAGTACTGAATAGCACAAAAATATACGTGTTATGTAAATGCAAAGTGTCGAGCATTAACAGTTTATTAACAGATAAACGTGGCGGGCTTTACATTACACCACGTGCTGGCATTTGTTTATAACAATCGTTTCTTCAGTTTTTCCCCCTTTGGCTTGATTTTGCTTTATCTTCATTTATTATTAAACATAACCAGCAATAATATTTAATCGAAAATACGGACTAACGCTAACAAATGTATGGCGAATGTCGGCAGTTTTGTTTTTTTGGCAGCCGCCATCGAATTTTCAATTCAAGGTTTTTATGTTCCGTATTGGCCGTCTGGGACAAAATCGTTACTTCACGACAGTGTACACTGGTCAAAGAGAGTGAATGTATAGATAGAAACCATATCGGTAAACTGTCTCAAACTGGACAATGCAGCAAGCAGATGGTTCTATTTAGCACAAGTTTCCGTGATTGTTTTGCATTTCTGCTGCTCTTTAGCAATGCTGGTTGTATGGAGCGAGTATGGGAGCGATCCCAAAACCAGCCGACGTGACGTATAGATGGTGCCAGTAGTTTCAAAAAAGCTTATTTGGGAACCTTATAAAACATATGTTTTAAATTTCAAGGCGCCACGTTGTTTAGTATTTTTATTCGAGATATCAAAAGTAAACGATCTCAGTGAATTTGTAAACATGGAAAGAAATGGTCACCGCTATGTAATCCAATATTTTCATTTGAAAGATCTCAGTCCAACCAATGTTAAAGCCGAGCTAGTTTCTGCTCTGGGGGAGTCTGTAACTTCGTTTACGACTGCAAAATATAGGCTAGCAGAGTTTAAACGAGGCCGTATAAGCTGCTAAGACGAATGTCATAGTGGTCGACGAGTTGAGGTGTAAACTTCAGGCGCGGTTAAGAAAACCCACAAAATAGTGTTGGATGATCGTCGATGCTTGGCTTAAGGTGCGTGAACTAGCTGAAATGTTTTTGACCGAACATATGAAGATGGGAAAGCTGTACGTAAGATGGGTGCCGCGCTTGCTTTCCATAGAGCAAAAGCAGCGCCGTAAAGATGTTTCAATAGCAGTTTCACCGCAATAAAGGCGAATTTTTGCTTCGATATCTAACCATGAATGAGACATGGGTTCACCACTTTATACCTGAGATAAAGGAACAGTCAAAGTAGTTGACGAGAATGGAAGAATCGTGTCCAAAAAAGGCGTAGACGGTTCCGTTTGCAGACAAGGTCATGGCGCCTGTTTTTTTTTTTTTTTTTTGGGACACGAATAGGATTATTTTTATTGATTATCTTCAGAAAGGAAAATCCAACTACGGCGAATATTATGTTAATTTATTGCACCGTTTAGCTGATGAAATTATGGAAAAATGACTGCATTTGGCGAAGAAGAAAGTGGTGTTTCATCAGGACAATGCTCTCCTTTAAGTCACACCAATTTTTTCCTTCACATATCCTAAACGTTAAAAATACATATAACACGTATATGTTTCGTATAAATATCATGTACATTTGTTTGAATTTTTCCTCACTATTTTTTTTTTTTTTTTTTGCAATGA
Organism: Philornis downsi; assembly: GCA_019455685.1. Lineage (NCBI taxonomy): Eukaryota > Metazoa > Arthropoda > Insecta > Diptera > Muscidae > Philornis > Philornis downsi. The sequence continues at coordinate 5,662 of JAHXMU010010267.1, forward strand.
CAATTCGAAAGTACAACAAATTTCGAAGTGTGTTGTCTAGATGTGTTAGTCAGATTAAAATATTTTTGATGGTACAGGGTGGGAAATAAGGGTGTGGGCGGTTTAAATATTCAATTTCTCGGTAACGCGCGGCGCGGGGTGGCGGGAGGATATGTTGTTCGCTGCGCCGCTTCCTGGAAATTTAGTCGCCATGGAGCCGTACACGGGAGTGCAGCGTGCATTTTATGTCCGAGCGTATTACGAAAACAATAAATCAGTGATTACTGCACGACGTTTGTATCGACATGAACACGCTTTACACGATTTAAGTGAAGTTCCAAGTGCCAATGTGATACGAAAATGGATCAGAATGTTCGAAACAACCGGCTCAATAGCGCCAATTACGGTTCGTGGTCGCCCAGTTTCTGCAAGATCAGCCGACATTGTGGAGCGTGTTCGTGTTTCATTATTATTATTGCAACATGCTAGCAGACTGTTTGGTGCCAGCTTTGCAAGAACTTCAAGGCAATACCTCGAGGATGTGGTTTCAACAGGATGGGGCCACATGTCATACGGCTAGGGTATCCATAGAGCTGCTGAAAAATGTTTTTCCTGGAAAACTCATTTCGAAAAGGGAGGATATTGAATGGCCCCCACGTAGCCCCGATCTCTCTCCATGCGATTATTTTCTATGGGGCTACCTCAAATCGGTAGTCTACGAGAATAATCCGACCAATTTAGAGCAGTTGAAGAGGAACATTATTCAGGAAAGTAACAAAATACCGAGAACAACTTTTCAACGAGTTTTCCAAAATTTGCGACTTCGGTTCCAAGAGTGTCAAGCAGCCGAGGGAAGCCATTTGGACAACATTATTTTTAAGTCTTAAAAATTCCCATGCTTCTACTTTTTAAAAATACAAATATATTTTTTTTTATGTTTCGTAGTTTTTTTTTAATTGAATATTTAAACCGCCAACACCCTTATGGCCCACCCTATATGAAACGCCTTTTGACTTAGGTAATAACGCCGACTTTTAATAGCTTCATACAAAATCGAATCGACTTGAGTCAATTAAGACAATATAGCTTCTCATATTTCTTTCTGTGTGCTGAAAATTGCTTAAAAATTACTTGAAAGTTTTACAAGAGTGAACGCACAGATAGGCGAATATCGCTAAAGCACTAGCACTAGATTAATATGCCCTTCGTCTCATGTGATTTCTGCTGTAGAATGTAATTCTATAGAAGGAATCCTCTTTAAGATATCGGAAAGCTATTCATAGCAAAACCATCCTTGTATTATTAGAAATCAGTACTTCTGCAGTTTCTAGTTTCTTTCCACTTGTTGCAAACATAACTGAAAGATTAGCTAATCCTCTCCATGTACCATGGATGAAAGAATGAACAGGCAGTTAGGCGAATATCGCTAAATCGAATCAGCGTCATTCTGACTCGATCGCTACAAATTTTGTGGAATATATCCAATATATTTTTGAGTATTATGGTCAGTAGTACTAGACCGATATGCCTTTTGCCACATATGAATTCTGCTCTGGAATGTAATTCTATAGAAAGAATCCTCGTTAAGATATCGGAAAACTATTCATAGCAAAACCATCGTTTTATTATTAGAAATCAGTACTTCTGCAGTTTCTAGTTTCTACTTGTCGCAAACTGGAACTGGAAGATTAGCTAGTCTCCTCCATGCACCATGGCTGGAGGAATGAACAGGCAAACAGGAGAGTATCGCTAAATAAAATCAGGGTCATTTCAACTCGATTGGCACAAATTTTGTGGGATATATCCAACATATTTTTGAGTGTTTTGGTTCGGAATGTAATTCTATAGAAGGAATCCTCTATAAGATATCAGACGGAATACTATTCATATCAAAACCATTGTTTTATTATTAGAAATCAGTACTTCCGCAGTTTCTAGTTTCTACTTAGATTTCTACTTGTCGCAAACTGGAACTGGAAGATTAGCTAATCCACTCCATGCACCATGACTGGAAGAATGAACAGGAAAACAGGCGAATATCGCTAAATGAAATCAGGGTAATTTTGACTCGATCGGCACAAATTTTGTAGGATATATCCAATATATTTTTGAGCGTTTTGGTCAGTAGCACTGGACCAATACAGCCCCTTCCATATGCGAATTTTGTAATTATGTATGTAATTCTATTGAAGAAATTAAGGATGTCAGAACTCTGTCCATAGCAAAACCATTGTTGGATCAGTAGAAATCAGTGCTTCTGCGCTTGCCTATCTTTGCCTATCTGCCCTAAAATTCTTTGCAAATTACGGATAGCTATTACGGATAGTTATTTTAGATATGTTAAATCTAAAATATTAGCCTATCCCAAAAGAAAAGACAAACATAGATAAAGACATTCAAACACCATCAACTGTCATCAATAGCTGATGCCTTTCTCTGAATACATCCCACTGTGCGATACGTATGGACAAAGTGTGTAGACAGTAAAGCTGTTGTAAGTTTTTTTCTTTTTACATCTGAAATTGACGTAAGTGACCTTTATTTGCGTTGCCAGTGGTTTGTGTCTTTTGATGCAATGAATTAAATAAATCGTATTTGCATAATACAAAGTCTTTGATATATGTCAAAAAAGGGAAAAACTAAATTTCATATTAAAGCAAATGTATTTACGAAAAATTTGAACATTATGGTAAATACTATGTGGCTGCAGTTCAAACCGATTATTTCAGTTCTGTCATTTATTTTATTTCGTAGTTGTTGTGTGACTTTACATACAGCAACATACAATTTACGAAAAAAAATTGCAGTTAAACTACTTTACATTGCTGCCCAAGCAACTAATGGACTTGTCATTCGTAGGTAAAATAATTTACAAAAATGATTTTTTTTTGTCAACTTGAAAATTTACATCTGTAAACAAAATGAAATTTTTAAAATAAATATTCGCTTTAGGCTAAATTTTAAAATATCTCTTTTATTACGGATATGTTCGATTGAAAAGTGATCTGCAGTAAATTAAAATCAAATGTAGGCTTGTCTATTTTAAAGTAAAGTTAAATAAAGCACACATAAAGCTATCATTTCGATAAAATTTTTATTTCATTATAATGCCTGGACCTTGCTGTTATGTACGAAATACAATGCCATTTAAATGTCCACCTCTGGATTGGTTACCGCAGTGGATTCTTTTAAGGTTCCTCCAGCGTCGTTTTAATTTCTCACTTTTCATTTTCAGTCACTTTTTCGGGATGCAATGGCTTTTCCACAATCACTTCAGGGTTCTCTATGCCCCATATGGGACAATTTTGTTTGTTGACTTAACCGCCTGGTGAGAAATGTGCTTCATCGCTTAAGAAAATTTTGTTCGATTGAAAGCTTACGTTTGAATCACCACTTTTGTAGTAAGTTTAAGTTTCTTCGGTTGTTAAACGATCCACATTCGGAAATAGCAAACCTTTCGCTAAATAAATAACACTTCAGATGACAGGTATTTAACAGCTGATAGCCTTGCCAGACCGGCGGTTTTGAAATCACTAAATAGATAATGGTATAAAGCAGAAATAATGATGTTCCCATTCAGCGAACGATTAGAGGATTTGATTTAATTTCTTGCGATTATTATTACTAGTATAGCATAGTATAGCAGTGAATTTAGGTCCTTAACCAAACCAAATTATTGTTATAGTATATTGATATGGCATCTCAAATCTCCTTGCACTCAGCTTTCACCCTACTCGTTACAATTTTGTTTAAAGGCCTAATAAGAATGCGGCTTAGAATTGCGTTATGGTTTCCAGTTTAGCTTAATAGATCATAGACTGTTCAGAATTTTACACCTTAATATCCCACAATATTCTAATTTATTCATCATTTTTCAATCTTGTCTAATATACCTTTCAAACAAAATACATTTGAACTCCTTTAAAAAGCAAAAGATAAACAACTTTTAGGTATTTTGATGGCAGTCTCCTTATGGCGCATAAATTCGGAAGTAGTTGTCCTAGAAATTTTGTGGTTACAATATTTTCGAAAAATTCGCAAAATACACGAACTAAACAAACATGACATTTAGAGTCTTAAAATGGGTGTAGAAATTTTATATAAAACAAAACAAATTACCTTGCATTTCATGAATGAGACATGGCAGAACTTCTCACATTCTGTGAGCTTACACGCATTAAATTTTTAGACTCTCTGAACGTAAACCTACAGTTTCCGACGGTTGCAAACATTACAGTTTAAGAAGCATTTACCAGACTCGAATATTCGCAGCGTTCGCCAGACACATCGAGGTGACCGCCTCTTAAAAATTGTTAAGAGACTGGATAAAGGATTGAACCCGCGATCATGCAAACGACAGTCGCGTGTACGAACTATCGTGCCACGGTCGACCACATTTTTAGATGTGCGGTGTAAAAAAATCCATTATTTTTTTTTAAGATATTGAAGTCTTTATTTAGCGTAGTTGGAATAATCCGATTTAGGCCAAATATGCACTATTTTGTTCGCTAACGTGTCATTTTGAATTCCATTAAGACTCTCTTATATAGGGTGATTTGTTAATGGTAGTTTTTTTTTTTAATCGAATAAAACATGCAAATTTGCATCATATATTAAAATTTTTTATAGGAATCGATAAATTGCTCTTTGCCATTTAATTTTTAAAAATAATTTCATGTAAATGTTGCCCGCGGCTTCGTCTCAAAATGTCTGTTCGGAAGGTAAAATGTTTCGTTACTTTTTCGAGCATTTCGGCCTGTATTTCACTAATAACGCGTGTTATGTTATCCTGCAAGGCTTCAATAGTGTTCGGTTTGTCCACGTAGACTAACGACATGACATAACCCCACAAAAAATAATCAAGAGGCGTTAAATCGTAAGATCTTGGGGGCCAAATCGAGAGATAAGCTGCTCACCAAAATTCATCCCTCAACATATCCATTGTTTCACGAGCAGTGTGGCATGTTGCACCGTCCTGACGAAGCCACATGTCAACCAAGCTAAACCCAGGCAATTGGGGCAAAAAAAATCGCGTATCTTGGCTCGATATCGTTGTGGTTGAGTAACAGATGCCCAATCGCGGAGAACAGCGACGAATTGACATTTCACGATCGTCACTAAAACTGGTCGCTACGTCTACAATATTTTCTTCGGTATGCACTCTACGCATGCGAGTCGATGTTTTTATGTCCAACAAAGTAAATTTGGTGCGAACTTTGGAGATAACAGCACGAATTGTTGATTCAGCAGGTCAATAATGACGCCCATAAAATGGTCGTATGCACATTTATCACAGAGCACGAATTTTGATAATAAATTTCAACGATTTGCAATCGTTGCTCGTTTGTTAGTCTTTCCAAGATGAAATAGCAGAGTATATTGTACACTTTTCACTTTGATAGATGACGTTTGAACGCCATTTCCAACCAGTGCTGCCAACCCGACAAACTTAAATCTTAAATAATCACCCGTCGTCCTAATTAAAAGAAAATGGGACAATTGATTTTAGCAAGTTTCTTTCGAGGCGATTTTTTCACCAGGAACAAGTGGTAATCACTTACAGCCAGCCCGGAGCTTGAATCTCCCAATCAAGCTGAAGGATCTTCTGGCGAATATATATCGATGAGTGTGGCCTGGCTATGTCCTGATGGAATACAATTCAAGTCTAGGCGATTGCTTGCTTTAGAAAATTAAGAGTTTGGCCGTAGAAAAGTAGCTCATAGTAGATGATTTCTCCGATCTCACCAAACACTTAGCAAAACCTTCCTTACCGTCAATCCTGGCTTGGCCACCTTTTGTGCTGCTGTGTACATATTCGCTTGACATTATCGTAAGTGGCCGATATTTCATCAGCAGTAGACACCACCCGCTTCAAAAATGGGTCGATTTTTTTTTGGGGTACAGCAGTATCCTAAGTGAAACTTTAGTCCATGAGTTTTTTTTTTGCGTTAACTTGTGTGGTATCCGCACACTGCGCTTTCTTTTATATTCTGGGTAATTGGAACAGCTTTTATACAATGATCCAATTTGACGATTTCCACTATTCTATTGACATTTTCGACAATTAGCCTTACAGAGCGTGGTGCATCTCAGACAACGAAATTACTCGAATCGTATAAAAATTGCGCGAGTTAAGTTGTTAGTAAACAACTTCACAAAAAAAAATATATTTGGTT
>JAHXMU010010298.1:0-12919 GCA_019455685.1 Philornis downsi
TTCGCAAATACAAAAATAAAAACAATTAACACCATACGGACACAAAATGGATGAATGTTGTTAAAAGTTGCAACAAAAATATTCATAGAATTCATTTATTTAATAGAGAACAGCAACAGCAGCTGCAACAACCGAACGGCGGAGCATCGGTGGCCCAAAAGTTCATTGAAGCCAACAAAAAAATAAAACAAAAATGGCAATTTCGCACAAATTAATTCAAATAGAAATTTCCAATTGTTGTTTATTACCCACAGAAATAGCAGAGCGCGAAAATAAAACTTAATTTAATTCAATTTGCTTCCATTATGAACAATTCCATTCGTCCATCCATTAACTAAGTAGAGGAGGAAAAAAGGGAAGCATTCAAACTCATCTAAAATTTGAAGAATTAGTTTTCTTTGAAATCTACGCGTAGCAGCCAACAACAACTCACTTAGCTGAAGAACTCAACTCAAGAGATTGTCTCAAGAGGCGAACAGTGAAAGAAAACTGCGAATAACATTTTAAATAAATGGGGAAGTAAAACTAAAAATTAACGAAACTACGCAAAATGCCAAAGATCTGAAGTATTCACCGCCAGAATGGCAGTATTGTGGTTGATGTAACGATTCATGGCAATGTAAATGGACGTTGCTCGTCTTCCCAATAAGATAACGTACCGGGTTATCCATTTGTCGGCTTCAAAACAACAGTCAAATGAAACACACATAAAGTTATGTTTTCGGTGGAACTTTGATTTTATTATAATAACCGGACCTTGCCATTATGATATACGAAATACAATGTCATTCAATTAACCGCCTCTGGATTTGTTGACACAGTTGTAAAGGGTGTCCCAACAAGAACGCAAGATTCACATTTGGCGCCATTAGAAGTGTCATTGTTTGACATTTGAACAATTGTTATTGTTTGCTAGTAGAAGGTACGAGGTTAGTAAAAATGGAGCGCTACACGAATGAACAACGCATTCTTATTGTGAATTTGTTTTACCAAAGTGGTGAAAGTTTTTCGGCTACGGTTGGCAAATTGCGATCAATTTGGGCTCACAATAATAATCCAAAAGAGTGAACTGTAAAGAGTTTAATGAAAAAATTTGCCAAAACTGGATCTGTTAGTGATGTAAAGATAACAACATGCCTTCGACCAGGTCGATCGACCGAAAATGTCGCAGCTGATGATGTCGCAGATGATGTCGCTCAAACTCCATCCACATCAATTCGACACCGAGCTCAGCAAATTGATGTCTCCAAATCCACTATGCAGCGAATTTTGACGAAAGATTTGCATCTTCAGGCATACAAAGTTCAATTGACTCAGGAACTGAAGCCAACTGACCATGGACAGCGAAGGGAGTTCGTTAACTGGGTATTGGAGAGACAACATAAAAATGCTGATTTTGCCGATAAAAACATCTTCAGTGACGAGGCCCATTTCCATCTTGATGGCTTCGTCAATAGGCAGAATTGTCGCATTAGGGATGAGCAAAATCCTCGAGTGATTCACGAGATGCAAATGCATTCTCAACATGTCACTGTGAGGTGTGGATTTTGAGCTGGAGGAATCATTGGATCTTTTTTTACTGAAAATGAGGTGTGTCAAACGCAAACAGTCAATGGTGTTCGGTATCGTGAAATGATAACCAGTTTTTTCGTGCCTAGAATTGAAGAAATGAATGTGGAGGGCATGTGGTTTCAACAAGACGGCGCCACATGTCATACAGCCAGAGAAACAATTCAATTGCTACATCAGTCATTTAAATTTTGCGTTCTTGTTTGGACACCCTTTAGCATCCTTTTGAGGTAGTTTACAGCTACATTGCGTTCTCGTTTAGACACCCTTTAGCATTCTTTTGAAGTAATTTACAACTACTTTTTAGCACGTTTCGGGCAGTGTCTTGGCGATAACTTAACGAATATTGGTTATCAAATGCTCCAACATTTAGTGATTATCCGCGTAAACACAGTCTTTGACGTAAACTCCACAAAGAAATATTTAACTGCTTCAAATCACATGACCCTGGGGGGCCAAACGTGAAATTATACTTTCTGGAAACTTCTCATGCAATAAAGCCACAGTCGGTCGTATTGTGTGGCTCGTGGCATCGTCTTGTTGAAACCACATATCGTCCACTTCATAATCTTCAATGGCAGCACAAAAAAAAGTCGGTTATCATACGGCCGTAGCGATCTGAATTGAAATTCAGATTATCCACCACACTTTCACTAACAGAAGTGATATCGGCAATGCGTACATCGCGATGCTGCAAAGGCCTGACCACAGCTGTAACGCTTTCAGTCTCTTCAAATTTGTTTACAATCTTGCCAATACCGTGTACATTAGGTCGATTTTAATGATTATAATCACACTCCGCAATGCACGAAAACTGCCCTCGTTTGAGTTACCACTTTTGCAGTAAGTTTTAACTATTTCTACGCGTTCTTCGGTCGTTAAATGATTCATGTTCGTAAATGACAAATCTTTAGATAACACCTCAGATGACTGGTATTTAACAGCTAACAGCATTGCCAAATCAGCCAGAAAGCCTTGCCAGACCCACTAAAAGGGTAACACTATATGTACATAAAATGTTAACGTTACATGTTATTGATATTTTTCATCTAACATGCCCTTAACTACGTTCGACCTTAGAAAAAGTATGTGAGATGAAATGGTTTCCTTCAGTATCAATACTCTATCGCGACATGTATATTGCTATTAATGAATAAATGGTCAAATGGTTTAAACAATTTTAGAAATGTCACTTTTTTAGAAGTGAGTTCAATCCTTTCATGTACAAGTTTTATTTTTCGTATTGGATCGATATGCGAGAAAAGTAAGAAATACTGTGAAATTCGTTGTATTTGTCATGTGAAACTGTACATTGTCTTGAAGGAAAACCACCACTTTCCTTATCCTCATTTTGTCTACAAAATTACGTTAAATGGGTCTAATGGGACTGCCTGGTAATCGACATTAATTGTTTTATTTGGCTAGAAGTAATCTATATGAAGTATCGATTATATCCCGAAAGACTTCACGGTCTTTACCCCCCTTCGTAGCTGATGCTATGCAATAATATGAATTAAAATAACAACAAACTATATGGTTATTCATTTAGTCTGGCAAGGCCATAAGCTGTTGCATACCAGTCATTTGAAGTGTTATTTATTTAGTAAAAGATTTGATGGATCGTTTAACAATCGGCGAATAAAAACAGTTAAAACTTCAAAAGTGGTGTTTCAAACGTGGACTTTCAATCGAACAACATTTTCTTCAGCGGTGAAACTCTTTTTACACTCGGTGGTTACGTCAGCAAGCTAAATTGTCACATATGGGGCTTGGAGAACCCAGAAGTCATTGTGGATAAGCCATTGCATCCATACAAAGTGAATGTTTGGTGCGAATTAGGGTTGGACGTGTATTTTTTTTTTTTTATTTGTTTTTAACTACCACAATAATATCCACTGCTGCGATTAACCCGGAGGCGGTCATTTAATGGCATGTAATGGCAAAGCCCAAGCTTTATAATGAAATACAAATTTCATTGAAGTCATAGCTTTATGAGTGTTTTATTTGATTTTACTTGAAAACGAAAAGTGTATAACCCTATATTTCCCTGAATAAAAATCTATTAAAATGAAAATATATTGTATATTAAAAAGAAATCAACTGAAAACATGTAGCACACGTTAATTTCAGAACTTCACATATTCGACAAAAAAAAAATAAACTAGTAAAATCCTAGTTTCATGGGCGATTAAACTGTGCAACATATTATGTGATAGAATAATGAGCATAGCATGAATGTAGACCATTGATATAGCATTTAATTTTTGATTAAAATATTACATTGATGCAAACAAAACATTTGTTGAAAATATTTCTATCAAAAGGTAACTGAAACTGTTCTCGCTTCTCGTATATGTAAGAATGAATGTCCAAATTTCGCTTACTGTAATAAATTGATAGATAAATTCAATTGAATCATGTAACAGCATCTCCAAATCTTGTTTTCAAATCGCCAAACAGACGCTTTCAGTCCTTAATGAAGTAAATGCAGGATGAATGTTACAGAATGCTAAATTACTAAATTTCCATTTCCAACTAAATTACGAATTTCAATTAGTTGATTATCGCGGTCCATATCGATGCAGTTGACGACATGGTGTATACCTATAGATGTAAAACTGGGTAAAAATGTATTCCATTTCTTCTTCTTAGGTGACTGGAATATACATACTTATATTCCGCCCGTAGAAAATAATTCCAAACGCTGCGATCTTCTGCGCTTCTCCTCCAATTCATCACACCAAGTTTCGATAGTACTTCAAAAGCCTGATCCTTCCAGCGGAGTTTTGATCGCCCTCTTCTATGCCGTCCATCGAGTTCGTTGTCGAAAACTTTTCGTGCCGGAGCATTTGGGTACATCTACACAACATGATCCAGCCAACGCAATTGCTCGATGTCGGCATATAGCCCATACAGCTCATTGTTCATGCGACGCCGATGTTCTCCGTTAACAATGATGGGTTCATATATTTTCCGGAGTATTTTCCTCTCAGAAACTGCCAAAACTAATTCATAAATCAGGATAGGTAGAACCAACGTCTGGTACAGCCGCATTTTTGTTTGTCGAGAGAGGGCTTTATCATTGGATCGCTTGCTTAGCCCTTAGTAACATCTGTTAGCAAGCAATACTCTCCTCTTTATCTCCATGATGACATCATTCGTTTTGTTTACAGCTGAACCGAGGTAGATTAATTCTTCTACCACTTCCACAAATTATAGTTGTCAACGTTCACACAGCGCCCCAAACGAGTAGACTCTTTGTTCGTTGGAACCGATAACTTTGTTTTGTCCTCGTTTACCACCAGACCCATTTTCGCTGGCTTCTTCTCGATGTTTGAGAAGGTTGCAGTAACATCTCGCAGTTTTCGGCCAATAATGTCTATGCCATCTGCATATGCGGGTAACACATGGATTTTATTAAAGATGGCACCAGTCGTGTTAACTGCAGCATTCCTCATAATCATCTCCAACCATATGTTGTAGAGGTCGCACGACAGACTGTTGCCCTGCCTAAATCCTCGTTTGGTGTAAAAAGGCTCGGTTAGATCTTTGCCCATCTTCACCGAAGACTTCGTGCCAGTCAGCATCATCCTACAAAAACGTATGAGCTTCGCAGGAATTCCAAACCGGACATGGCCTCATACAGTTTTTGCCTTATCGGGCTATCGAAGGCAGCTTTATAATCGACGAAAAGATGATACGTGTCGATCTGTTTTTCTTGGCTCTTCTCCAGAATTTGTCGTAGTCTGAATATCTGGTCAGTTGTTGATTTACTAGGTCTAAAGCCACACTGATAAGGTCCAATCAGTTCAGTTAGAATCGGCTTTAGTCTTTCACATATGTATCCCATTTACAACATGTAAATTGGATATGATTTCTGTTGATGTTACACCTTTCCATATAAATATTTAAGTACAGTCTGAGTATTTAAAATATTTAAAATTACAACGCCTAATCAAATTTATAGTAATACATATGAAAAATAATACAGTCTGATATCACGCTTCTGCAGTTTTCCCTTTGCAGCTAAGCAAAGTCTGAAGTTCACATAAATAACCCGGTTACGATTGAGAAATTGAAAGCCAATATTAATCGCCTCAAATATCACTCGAAAACTTAAGTCCGTCATAATAAATGGTATGCGGCGGCTACTTTCAATATTTGAAATAAATAATTTAAAAAACAAAACAAAAAGTTATTTCTTTTGTAATATAATAAAGATTATCCGATAAAATTGATTTTTGTTTTTTATTTTGAAAAAAAAAGTACCTATCAATGAATCACCTTACCTGTACAGAAATTATTTTTCCTATTTAACATTTGCAACATTTCACCCCATTGTGCAATGCAATATTTGATGTTAACGCCGCCATGCCGCTGTTTGTTTGTCATTGCATTGGGTATGAGAACGCCTGCACCAAAGCGATGTTTAAACAAATTCACAATACGAGCAATATTTTAATGTTATTTTTAGTGGCCCCCTCATAATTACAATTTCATTGTTAAACTTTCCAAACGAATATTTTCTTTGGTGGATGGCACAGCCGCCAATTTCCCAGAAACCATTTCCATATTCCATTTTCGTTTTACGTTTTTTTTTTTTCATTATTTACGGCAAGTAAATAGTTATTGTTTAAAAGAATTACAACAATAGTTTTTCGTTGACTTTTTCACACTTCGTATTGTTGGCATTGGGATTTTGGGACATTTGTACACACCTGAAATACAAACACGTGTATTTTACTGACAATTCAATCGTCTACAATTTACACTTTAGTGTTCATTTTCTCTATTTAATAGTTATTACAAAAAGAAAACAACAAACGAAAAGCTAACTACGCATTATTGGCATATATTGAGGTGGCAAACAAATTGCACTTAAATAGACATTAAATATTAAATGTACAATTTTAGAAACACGCCTGGCCGTTTGGCACGCCTGACTATAAAAAATATTTATAAATTTTTAAGATTTACTTTAATTTCAACATTTTTGCCTTTAGACTTCGTTATGGCATCTTCGTTATGGTATCTGATTTTATCTAAATTGTTGTCGATTTTATTCCATTTTGGATTTCCTTTTATGAAACTGAAGTTGTTGAAGACATGGAAAGAGATGCAACAAAAAGATTTCTTATAGGTTATAACTAAGGCAAGCGGATACACTTCGTTCGGAATGTCATATACAGGGTGGCGCACCAATTGTATTACAATAAGACGTTCAAATAACTTTTTTTGTTTTTAATAAAATATCCGATGAATCGGATTCAAATGTGCATATCTTAAGGGTTACTTGCTGTTGTATCTGAAGCTGGTGGATGTTTTGTTATTGTGACTGATGTTTTTAAGAATTTCCGGAAAATGTGTAAAACTGGCTATAATTTAGATTCATGTCAGTATTATCTTTAGAACTGTTGACTGACATTGAAATGTATACTTTTGTTGCTTGAAGTATTCGATATGCTACAGATCAATGTTGTAAACAACATTTAATAGCTAATAACCCTTCTGTAAGCAGCTATGATGCTAGTAAGGAATCAAATTATCTCATTTATTTGGATGTTAATAATTTTGTAAGGTTATGTCATGTCACAATATCTTGCCTAAGGTAAATTGGAATAGTTGAACGACTTTACAAATTTCAATGTAAACAAAGTGAAGAATGAAGTGAAGTAGACTTAGCTTATCCATCATGATTACATGATCTTCACAACGATTTACCATTTTGTTGTGAGAATAAGAAAAATTCTTGCATGAAACAGAGAAAGCTTATAATGGATCTAACCAAAAAAATCATATTATGTGATACAATATCGAAATCTTCAACAATGTCTTCAGCATGGTGTTGTTTTAAAGGAAGCCCATAGAATAGGAAATTAGCTTAAATTTAATTTAAATAGAATTTTTTCAAGCTTTTGAATAGTGCTGTTTTACCGCAAGCAATTGGAAATTTTGGCAAAATCAAAGACATTTAAATAGTATGAGATTGGAAGAGTAAACCTAAAAGGTTGGGTGGAAGTTTTTTTTCACAGTTCACTCAAAATTTCCAATGACATGATTATAATTCAAATAAGTAGAATGAATATTGAATACAAAAGTCCGATTTACATTGGTTTCTTTGTCTTGGAGCTATTAAAATAGAAAATGTATAGTTTTCTGTATACTCGAATTGATAAATCGAAATAAGTTTCTGACAGCAAACCCAAAATATTATAAATATGCACCTTTTAATGATTCTGTAATTGCATATAGAAAATGCAATTTTATTTTATATAACTAATTGAGTTTGAAGATGAAAGACCCGTAAATGTCCTCCACTCTTATACGTAAAGAAATTTCTTTTTTGCCGCCTGAAGGGTTGAAGCCAGGAATCCCCTAATTATTGTTTTAATGGGTTGCTTTAATTCAGTCAAAGTCCTTGGTTTCAGTTTGCACACATTTAGCTTGACATAACCTCTTAAAAAAGAAGTCTGGTGCAGTCTGGCCAGATGACCTTGTGGGCCAGCGGAAAATGTAATTTCTGAACATTAATGTAACCGATCTGGCTACGTGCGTAGTTGCTCCATTTTGCTGGAACCAAATGCTGTTGAAACGGATACAGCTTCGGCGCAGTTCCTGATAGAAAAAACCTCCTCCCTTTTACCTCTTACCACCTTTAAATAATTGGTCCCCGTTTTGTGTTTGTAGCACGATTCGTGCGCCACCATGTAGAAGGTAATATTGTCACTGTCATGACGCATACCAAAATTAAGCAATTCAAAGTTTAAATTTTTCGGATTTTTTGCTTTATTAAAATATTTTTTTATAGACAATTCAAATTTTAACATATTCCAAAGACATGATGCAAACAGATTTGAATATTTATCTACAAATAAGGTATAAAGTCCTGCATGGTACAGGAAAAAAAGGATTTGAAACAAATCTGGATTTGAAGATAGGACTGCATTTTGTAATCGAGTTTTGTAAAACTCATTTCTTCAAAATTATACCAATAATATTTTATTCCATGAAAAAAGTACTCATCTTTTAAGATCGGCAAACAACAGCAAAAAATAATTTCACATATCTGGCAACATTTTTGTTTCGATATATACGAGTATATGTCTGCGTCAACTTGTTTCGATGAGATTGGCCACGCCTTTATATCTATATTTTGTCATTTCGTTTGCAATCATCTGAGAGCTCCTACAAATAGTAAATACCTAATCGTCGTATGATCTTCCCTCTGATTTAAATATGTACTTCCGGTAATCCTTCACGGCAATGTGGACTGCATGTCTCACAGGTCTAGTGGAAACTACTTGCCCAAACAATGATAGGGCCCAGCTCTGGAATAATGGAAATTGTGTCATTCACTGATTAATTAATTGCACTATATGGTCTTACATACCTATATAATATATCATTAGCACATATGTGCCATAAATGGGACAAATTGGTACAATTGGAAGGACTAAATCTATCATTGAAAATGGGACTCAACACGCCCACTATTAGAGCGATGGCTTAAAAAGCTATTATATAGGGTGGCGCAATAGAACATGCATATTGCATCATCTTTTTTGCGGGGTAGAAAAGGCGCGGGCGGGGGGCGTCTACATCGTTGGGTTGGCGGGCTCATGGAGTTTTAGTCGCTATCACTTCGACGGGAAGCGTCGCGCATTTTGCGTGCGCGCATTTTACGAGAACTCTCGTTCATATATTGCTACTAGGCGACTATATAGGTATTGTGCTGAATATGGACTACGGCGAATTAGTGAAGCTCCGAGTGCTAATTTAATTAAAATATGGGTAAAGCGTTTTGAAGAGACTGGTTCAACATTTAAACCACAAGCAAATGGTCGCCCAAGAACATCTAGGACCGAAGACAATGTTGAGAGAGTTATGGAGTCAGTACGAGGAAATCCACAAATGTCGACTCGCAAGAGATCGTCTGTCTTACAATTATCGCGACGAAGTTTGCAACGAATTTTAACATTGGATCTTAAACTGCATCCATATAAGCTGCAATTAACACAAGAATTGAAAGAGTCTGACTTCATAGCAAGGCTTGCATTTGCTAATGAAATGCTTAATCGATTTTCCAATTTTGACAATATTCTTTACTCTGACGAGGCTCATTTCTTTATGAATGGGTTCGTAAACCGTCAAAATTGTCTTTACTGGAACAGTGAAAATCCCAAAATCAAACACCAGAAACCATTGCATAGTCCTAAAGTGACAGTATGGGCAGCAATCTCTGGCAGAGGAATAATTGGTCATTTTTTCTTCGAAAATGCGCGGGGTCAAAACGTCACGGTTAATACGGAACGTTATGTTGAGATGTTAGACGGATTTTTGGCTCCAGAAATTGAAAATTCAAGAATAGTGAATTCCAGAACTTGGTTCCACAACAAGATGGAGCTACCTGTCACACATCAAATGACTCCATGGCGGTGGTGAAGCAGATATTCTCTGGCAGACTGATTTCGAAAAGAGGTGATATCCCATGGCCCCCACGTAGTCCAGACTTGACGCCTCTTGACTTTTTTTGTGGGGACACCTCAAACACAAAGTCTACAGTAATAATCCAAGAAACATAGTTCAGCTCAAGAAGAATATCCGTGGTGAAATGGCAGTCATTACACCAGTATTACTGAAGAAAGTTTTCAATAATTTTCGTTTGGGGTTAGAGGAGTGCCGTCGTAGAGATAAACTCCATTTATTACTCTACAATGCCTTAGATTTATTTTAACCATACCTTTTGTATTTATTTTTTAATCTATTTTTTAAATATGCACGTTCTATTGCGCCACCCTGTAGTATGGATGACTGTTTCTTATTTTTTCGATTTTTCACATTGAATCCAGCAACTTTTGTTAAACAAAAATAACAATCGGTTTGGTGGTTTCCTGACTCTTTCCAAAGTACTGGGATTGAAAAATCGAAATAGATCTTCTTGCCATTTGGCCACTTGTATAAAACAGTTTTGCAACTATTGCAAAACATTATCGGTGTCCACAGTCTGTTCAAGTTTCTGACAGCAAAACGAAAATAATACAAATATGCATATTTTAATGATTCGGATATTGATTGCATATCCTTTTTCCTTATCGGATCCTTTCTCTTCATCGGTTGTTAATGTGCTGGGGCATCTAAAGCGAGCGTCGTCATTCACATATTCCATACCATTTGTAAAATTTTTTTTTAACTCAGAGTACTCTTACCGTATGCCACTGTCAACATTTCAAGTGTTTTTGAGCACTTAATTCCACGTTTTACACAAAATTTGATGCAACTTCTTTGATCCATTTTTTTCGATAGCAGAAAATCGCTGAACATGTAAAACATTTATCTTATTTATGCCTCTCACAAACAAACTAAACATTCTACATGGATAAAATCGTCAACATATCTTCGAGACGAGTGTACCAACATAAGAAAAGGTGATAATGGGGTATGTGATACAAATCGATTCGTTTTCAAATGAAAACGAACGAAGAAATCGTATCGATTTCATTTTCCAGTTGTGTTTCATTTCCACCATATTCTTTTGCAAAATACAACTCAGAGCATTTGTTTACGTTTTAAAATACAAGTGTTTGCACAACAAGAATCAAATTAACAAGTGTAAGCTGAAAAATAATTTTATAACATGGCATTTATTGTCGCAGTGTTCGCAATTTTAAGTGATGCATCAAATAAAGAAGAAAATATTAAAAGGAAAAAGTTACGCGATGCTTCCAACCCACTAGACTTGCCGGGAAAAAAGTAAACCAAATGTGTTATCCCAAGGTTTCAGTAATACATAATTGTTTATAGTTTTGTAGAATGCTTTCGCTTAAATAAAGAATTATCCTTTTTATTTGGATAATGGATAAACTTGGGACAAGTGTTACACCCTCGTCCATTCCATTAGCAATCCAGTTGACAGCAACGCTCAGATTTTTCGCTGAAGGCTGCTTTCAACGCTCTGTGGGGAATGATGTTGCCATAGCTATGCACCGCACCACATTTTCTAAAATATTTGGACGCATGGTTGTTCTCCTGGAGCAGGTGTTGTGCCAATACTGGATAAAACTTTCCGCTGAGCCACAAGAAATGTTGAAGTCCAAAAAACATTTTTTTGATAAATACAGAATTCCAGGTGTTGTTGGCTGCATATACGGTACCCACATTACAATAATTAAATATACCTTTTTCAAAGCTTCTGCTGATTTTGTTGGTGGACCAATGCTGTTCAACTCAGCAGCAAGGGTTTGCCAAAATTTTTCAACTTCTACTCTATCCCCTTTTACAAATCCTTTGCCTATTTGTGGGTACTTTTCCATGAAATCTAGCATCTTATCTTCTTGCCTCGAATTTGCGTGCTTTTCCCTGAAATGTACAAAATAAGTCTGTGTTTTATCAGATGTTTGATAGCAATACCTACATTTCAAATTTTCTTCACTTTAGTTTTAAATTGTTCGCAATTTATTATTTTTCTTCCGAATAAAGAAATGCGACTTTGCAAAATCGTCACACAAAGACTACTCGATTTAAAACCGTAAATGAAAACGGTAATTCGTTTTCTATCACACCTTTCTTATCCATCTTTTCCATAGAACGAAATGGAAAATGAAATCGATATCGATTTCAGCTCAAACCGAAATGAAATCGATAAAAAGATGTGCATCACATCGTTTTTGCATCGATTTTAAATCGAAAACGTTTTGTATCACATACCTGAATAATCGAAAGTCGAATATACGTAGCCCGCGAAATTTAAAAATTCATCTTATGTTTTAAACACACCTCGTACATACATATATTTCCCCTCTTGTTCGTCAATTTTATGTAATACCACTGCATTGCCAAAACAAAAGTGCTTATATACCATATTTATGTATTTCTCCTGTTTAAATACTTAATAGCTATCTAATTTTTTTTTGTTTGTCGTTCTCATTTCAGGTAAATTTGCCTTCATACTATCAGATGTTTGCCAACAATTAGTAATATTGTTTTTGGGGAAGTGCAATGAAACTGATGGTAAATTATAAAATGTTCTACATGAATTTTTAATATACTCACATATACTCATACATACAAGCAAGCGAGCACACTTTGCTCCACTTCGCGATTCATATATGTATGTAGATAACAGCTATCCAGGCTAAGAGTACTCCCACTCAGCCACTCATATGAATATGTACGAGTACTTATGGTTGGGATTTTATTTGAATCCCCCAACCATGAATGACCATGATGATGATGCATTCAAATTTGAAATGATGCGATTAAATTATCACATTTGGAACATGGCGGTTTTTTTGTATTTTGTATTTTGTTTTGCTTTAATTCGAATAACATGATAATCATTTCTAAAGACGAT
>JAHXMU010010341.1:0-13751 GCA_019455685.1 Philornis downsi
CATTTTATTTAGCACAGCAAATTAAAAAATTTCGAGTAGGAAATGTGTGTTTTTTCTGATGAATATGTTTAATCAAACTTAATGTGATTTAATTATGTATGGATTTATAATTGTCACCAGGGGTAAAATCTATTAAAACGACAAAATAAACTGAATGCCAAATCCAATTTTGAGTCAAAATACTGACTAAATAGACCAGGATATCATGTGAAGTTGATTTTCTTATTAATGTTGATATTTTATTGTATCGAATTTTCATTAATTATTTCTTAATAGGAAAATCCCAATTACAACAGGACCAAGCAAAAACCGATTGTTTAAATAAATTTTCTGTAGCAATTCGGTTTTAGCACCAGTCTCTTATAATGTTTTAAATATATTTTCTCTTTTTTTCCAATAATAAAATTTGATTATTGTGCGTGTGGAGGAATTAAAATAAAATTTTTTTTTATTAGACGCAGGACTAAGTTCCCGCTGTTCGCCAATAGATGACGCCAGCTGTAAGTGCTAGTCGAGCTGTTGAAATCAAGCGAAACTATCATTGGGAATCTGTATCGACTTCAATCAATGTTATGGAGCCAAGTTCTGCGAGAAAAACTCCTACAACACGGAGAGGCAGGAAAAAGTGCATCTTTAGCATGACAACGATCGGCTTTACGTGGCCAAGTCCGTTAAAACCAACCTGGAAACCTTAAAACGGGAAGTCTTATCCCATCTGCCACATTCTTTAGATATTGTGCCATCCGATTATCACTTGTTCCGTTCGGTGGCATAAAATCTGGCTGAGCGGCAGTTCCACTCAATGAGATGAGAAAAAGTAGTAGCTGGCGGCGGGCAGTACTTTCAATGAATTATTTGTAAACATTTTTTATAATAAAGTTGCATTTTTATAAAAAAAAAAAAACAGCGTGAACTTTGTCGTGCACCTAATATTTTTTTCAATGACTATTTCACAACAAAATATGAAGGAATTTGACTTGAATTTGAAATTATTTAATTTATTCACACAGCCATTTTTCAACGTCGCATGACCTTATCGTAGTTGCATCGTTTTCCTTTAAGTTGAATGCTACTATAGTAGTTTTTAGTAAAATTATTTTAGACATTATGTTGAAAAAAGTTTCAACAACACACTTAGACAAAAAAGGCTAAAAAAAAGAAAAAAAAAATCATAAAAAAGGTATGAAAAAGCCAGAAAAAAAGCTTAAAGCTAAATTGAATTTTTGTTCATTAAACAGCTAAACTTAGCGGTAAACTGATTGGGAATAGAAACCATTTTCAACAGAGAGTCTACTAGATTGAATTGACTATACGAGGCATTTCACAATCAGCAATGAGCTACAAAATTGCAATTGTTGCTAATAGGGAACTAAAATCTCGGTTTGGCTGTAGTGGACAACAGTCCATCACGAAACAGCCACTAATCATCTTTAAATAACAGATCAGTTGACAATACCGAGCCATTATGTGTTTGTATGATACAACTTGGCAAAATACGAAGAAGATTACAATTATTAAATGGAATTTGGATTTACAGAGAACTATATTTTCTATATGTCTAAATTGGCTGTTAGTTTCGTAATTAATATATTATTCTACAAAGGTGAAACGTCTGTAAAAGCTTTTATGTTGATGCGCCTAAGATATTTTGAAAAAGGTTATAAATAATCATTTTCAACCATTATGCAACTGAAACAAATGCATTCGATTTTCTTTGCCTCTGTAATTTGTAGCCTGCAATCGTATTCAGTTTAAATACCAATGTTAAATAAGTAAATTAATATGAATATGATTTTCGTGTGAGAAATGCATATATTAAATATTTGTCTGAATGCAAGCTTCATATACATATATATATGTACGTATGCAGATACTACACACGTGTTCATGTTAAATATTCATAGATAGGCGATACGAATATTTTTCTATAGGAAGCTTACTTTTTGGAAATACAATCTTACCATACAGAGCTTAAATCGATATAAAATTATTCGTTTTTTTTCATTCTCAAAGCCTCCCGAAGCTTTCCATTTCACAATTATTAGTAGTTTTTCGAACAATAAAAGCAACAATTAAAACTATAAAATTTAAAATTACTACATCAGGAGAGTACAGCAAAATACAAATACTGCAGTTTGCTCTTTGTATAGAGTGGCGCATAAGTAACGTTAAGATTTGATCATTGAATACATTTTTTGTTTAAGTCTTTTTTTTTGTCTCTTTACAGAATTAACTAAATAATACTTGGGAAATTTATGATGGAAAGACTCAGCACAGAACAAAGAACCAAAGTTGTTCAATTTTACTTTGATAGTCAATATTCGATTATTCAGACACAAAGATCATATCGAAATTTCTTTCATGTTCGAAGTGCTCTTAGCGCTCCAACAATTTACCGATTGGTTCAACGTTTTGAACAACAAGGGGCTTTCTGTGATCTTCCGCGTGCTAGAAGACCTCGTGTAATTCGAAATGAAGTGACCATTGCTTAAGTACAATAAAGTATTGAGGAAAACTCCGAAACTTCCACCAGGCAATGTTCTCAGCAGTTAGAGATGTCTATGGCGGTCTTTGCAAAGAATTTTACATATGTTACATCTTTTGCCATATGAGATGTAATTGGTTCACGAGTTAAAACCAAATGATGCACAAGAACGCATTCAATATAGTCAATATGACTATAACTATATAGGTTAAAAAAATTCTTCAAGTTTAATGCGCATCAAATTTTACAAGGCAAAATAAACAGGCAAAATTCTGGGGTCTTAAATTCGATCCATTTTAGGTATCCTTAGAATAGCCATCAACTGCAGACATCACATCTTCATTGTTGGAAAATCTTGTACCACCGAGCCATTTTTCAAGCTTGGATATAGAAAATGGTCCGAGGATGTTAAGTCTGGTGAATATGGTGTATAATGAAGCATTTCAAACTTTAATTCATTAATTTTGGCCATCGCAAAATCATCACCTAAACGTTACAATAGATTAGTATAATATTTGCTGTTGATGGGTTTTCCATTCTGGAGATAATCAATAAAAATAATGCCATGCGAATTCCAAATAACAGACGCCATTACCTTGTCTACAGACAGAATCGTCTTCGCCTTCTTAAAACACGCCTTCCACTGCTTGCACTGCACTGTTCCTTTGTCTCAGGTGTGAAGTGGTGGACTCACGTCTCATTTATGATTATAAATCGACTCAAAAATTTCTTTTTTATTGCGATTAAACATCCTCAAATACTTTACTGAAAAATCTTCATGACGCTGTCTTTGGCCTATTGAAAGCAAGCACGGCACCCGACTTTCACATCTTCAAGTCTTCGATCAATATACGATGCATAACACTTCTTGTAAATACCAATCAGTTCACCTAGCTCACGCACTTTTACCGATAATCATCTGACAGCATTTTGTAGATTTTTTAACCCTGTATGGCGTGAACAACTCAATTTCCAATTCATCTTGACAGCTCATACGGCCTCGTTTAAACTATGCAATCCAATATTTTACAGTCGTAAACGAAGAAGCAGACTCCCTCAGAGTAGAATCTAGCTCGGCTGTAATATATGTTGGACTGAGACCTTTCAAATAGAAACATTGAATTATGCAATAGCATAACAATTT
This sequence comes from Philornis downsi, assembly GCA_019455685.1. Taxonomy (NCBI): domain Eukaryota; kingdom Metazoa; phylum Arthropoda; class Insecta; order Diptera; family Muscidae; genus Philornis; species Philornis downsi. Next base: position 3,630 of record JAHXMU010010341.1, read on the forward strand.
TTAGAAATTCATTGAGATTGTTTATTTTCGATGGCTCAAATAAAAATACTAAACAACGCGGCGCGTTTAAACTCAAAACATATGTTTTATAAGGCTGCTAATTCTCACCAATATATTTTCTTTCAAATTACTGGCAGCATCTATACGTCAGGTCTGCTCTCGTATTCCAATCCATTCGATCAATTTTAGTTTTTTTTAAATCATTCATCCATCTCAATTTCTTTCAAAAATACATTTATTCTATGAACTCTTGACAAAAAGACATAAAACTTAAAGAATATTTCTTGTTGATTGCTTGGCTTAGCGAAAGAAATTTTTAATGTACATCATGCACATAATGCACCATCATCATCGAAGAAAATAGACAGAATATAATTGATTTTTGTGCAACTTTGGTGTAATCTCTTCCCTCAATGTTTATCTTTATGGCTGCCTGGTCGCCAGAGATTGTAAATGTTTTCTATTGATCTGCTCCTCTTAATATCCCTTAAATAAATTGGCCTACTAATTCATTTCTTTGAACAACTGAACTTCTTCATAATGGCTGTCGACATTTTCAGAAAAGTATCAAGTGATCGGTTTAATATTTATGCTTTTAAATTCTTAAATTGTTTGTTAAAATTAAATGTGAACTTAGTTGCCCCAGCATTTCTGGCACCTCCAGCACAAATTTTGTTCTATAAATTGTGAATGGTGATCATATTCCATATCAATTCAATTTTTTGTCTTTTATATAAGATGAAGTAAAAAGAGTTCTTTGACAATAACATGGAGTTAAGTGAAACGAATATTGAAATGTCAACAGGCTTATCATCAAATTGCCGGCAACAGTCAACATCTATATTTTGGATTACTGACCGATGATCATAAATTTTATTACGCCTATCGGATTAGAATCAAATTCCAATTATTTGCGCATATTTTAAATTGAGTTTTATTCAACACGAGGTCATTTCTAAACACCTTTTTATGCAAAAAAAAATATATTCTAAGATGGACATTTTGAAAAAATCAGCATTTGGTTTTGAACAAAAAAAAAACCTTTGACCAGTTTCCAGTTTCGCTTTCCAACGCTGTGTTATGAGACTTTTGCAAGTTATTTGGAAGTTTATGATAGATTCGATTGGCCAGGATGGAGGAGGAGTTTCAAAATCAGCAATGTGCTATAGAGGTGCAATTGTTGATGTTTTAAAATTAATAGACCATCCCGACAGCTGAGAAGACCCACCATTACGCAGCCAGTCACAATCGTAAATTAAGAGATCAGTTAGATGTCCTCCTTCAATATGAATGTATATTAGATGATAACAGTCAACCTGACGTGCGTTGCTGCACCAACATTGAAGTGGGATTAAAACATATTCTATTATATTATACTGAAATTCCTACCTAAAATGTACCTATAGTCTGGATTTAATTATATGTTAGGTAAGCAGCTAAGTTCTCGCTATTTTTTTTTACAAAAATTCACATTTATTATAGAAACATGTTTACAAATGATTTATTTAAAGTATTGCCCGTCGTTAGCTACTACTTTTTTCCATATCTCGGGCAAAGCTCGATTGTAAAACTGTCCATCATTGAAGCTATCCACGAATTTTGCCATTCCTTGATGCCGTCATATGAGTGAAACAGCTGGTCAGCCAGACCGTGTGCCATCGAACGGAGCAAGTGATAATCGAACTGCGCAATATCCGGAGAATTTGGCGCATGGGGTAAGACTTCCCATTTCAGTGTTTCCAGGCAGGTTTTATCGAGCTTGGCCACGTAAGGCCGGACGTTGTCATGTTGAAGAATCACTTTTTCGTGCCTCTCCCCGTATTGTGGGCGTTTTTCATGCAGAGCTTGCTCAATCACATTAATTGAAGTTGATACTGATCCCCAGTGATGATTTCGCTTCGTTCCAACAGCTCGTAATAAATAACACCGACCTAGTCCCACCAAATACAAAGCATAACTTTCGCAGCGTGACGATGTTAAAGAAACCCCTACCTTTTTTGTCGCTGAAGCAGTTGTTCACAGGCAAAAAAACGACGCTCAATTTCTCTTGGCCTCGACTCATAAGAAGCCCGTTTCATGCTTTTGAATCATTCCCAATGCATGCAATCGCTTGGAAATGGCTTGGCGGGTAACTCCTAATACTGAAGAAAGCTCTACCTGCATTTAACACGGATCCACATCAAGCAATGCCTTTACTGAATTGAAGTCTTCGAAGGTTTTTCGCCTTCCTTCACGCGAACGGTCGTCAACATCAAAATCACCATCTTTATAGCAACGGAAACACTTGTTACACTTTAAGCAGCATCTCTGTAAACGTTTTGAAGCTCTCGATGAGCTTCAGCTGCCGTTTTCTTCAATTGAAAGAAGAAAATCAATACTTCATATATATTCGCACAACCAAAAGAATATGACGCCAAAAGAATATCTATATTGTGTCGAAGCGGTATATTTACATACATATGCCCATATGCCCAAGCTTGGCTCATAATGTTTAGGTTATGTCAGACTCGAGAACTTAGTCAAACAAAGGGAGCTTAGTTGCACACATAATATATTGTTATTAAATTTACTCCATTTTTTTATTCCAAATTTACTCAAATATTTGTCTAAATTGGGCTGTGATACGCTCTTTTTTCCAATTATAACTTAACGCAGCAAATGATAATTTCGTGACTGATTGCTTGATTGATTTCGTAACGTTTTATTATAGGCTGATAACGATCAGTTTGGTCGCTATATTGATTTTTCAAAAAGGGGTGCAATGCCATCCACCCTTTGCTATGACATGTTGCTTTAAATGTCCATACTACAAGTATCAATTTTCGTATTCATAATAATTCACAATAATTTTTAAGGTATGAAAAATAAATCGTTAAGTTGTGAGAGCGGTGTCACTGCTGTTTTTCTGGTCTCGATTCAGATTTTCCGATATTATTTTTTATTATTATTATATTATTGGCAGTTTCACAATAAATATATTACTCTAATAATTAAGACTAATTTGCTATGTTGATGCATCTTAGATTTTTTTTGCAAAAATGTTATGAATAATAATTTTCAACCACTACCCAGCTGAAACAAACGTATTCGATATTCTTTAGCTCTGTAATACTCGTATGTAGCCTGGAATTGTATTCAGTTTAAACACCAATATTAAGTATGTAAATTAACATGAATATGATTTTCGTGTGAGAAATGCATGCATTGAATATTTGCCTGAATGTAAGCTATATATATGTATGTGTGGATACTGTAGGTATATACGTATACATGTTACGAGTAAATGTTCATAGGTAGGTGAAGCGAGGGATGTTCGAAAGGGAACTTTCTTTTTGAATACGTAACCTGACTGGCTAAATAAATAAATCATACGACGATGCAAGTTAATGTGAATAAGTCGATTTTTTTTATTAGGCTTATTGACACTTTCAATTCTAAAACTATTGAATAACGAATATGCATTTATAAGGCTATCAAATTAAAAATGGAAAAGAATTTAAAACAAACTAATGAGCGTGAACGATTTGTTCACAAAACGAGCATAGTGAAATTCTAATTTTCAGTTTGCTGTTTATCTAAAAAAAAAAAATGTTGGAGGAGTTATTCGTATGTTGTTGAAAACAAATTAAAAGCGCTGGGAAAACAGTTATGGATATTTCTGTCAGGTACACTGACTTACGTACACCTTCCGCCAACGTCCTTTTGTATTGCTGCAAAAGTCTGTCTGATGCCAAAAAGGACGTGGTTATTTGGTAGTTTCTTATTAAAAAAAATACTCTGAATTAAAGCGTAAAGAACGGACGGAATAGTAACTTTCCTCATCTTTAGGTTTCAACACTAAAGTTAAATAAAACAGACATAAAGCTATCATTCCGATAAAACTTTCATTTAATTATAATGCTTGGATCTTGTCATTATATACGAAATATATGTATACAATAGCATTTAGCTGACCGTCTCTGGACTTGTTGCAGCAATGGATCATTTTCATGTAGTTTTCGACCGATATTTCGGGAATAAATTGACGAATATTAGTTTTCAAATGCTCCAACGTTTGGGGACTATGCGCTTAAACACAATATTGGACATAGCCCCACAAAAAAAGTCTAACAGCATCAAATCGCATGATTTTGGTGTTTAATTGACGCAGGCAAAACATGAAATTACGCTTTTTGAAAACTTCTTCTTCAATAAAGTCAAAATCATTTGTTTTGTGTGGCTAGTGGCATTGTCTTGTTGAAACCACATATCGTCGGGTTCATAATCTTCAATTGCAGGCCAGAAAAATTTGGTTATCATACGGTCATATCGCTCTGAATTGGTTAATGCAGCGTCAGTTTCGAAAAAATATGGCCGAATAACACCTCCAGACCATAATACGCTCCCACTTTTCAATCACCACTTTTGTAAGTTTTAACTATTTTTGTGCATTCTTCGGTTCGTAAATGGCAAATCTTTCACTAAATGTATAACACTTTAAACGATAGATATTTAACAGCTGACAGCCTTTGGTGCTTTTGAAACCACTAAATGCTTAACCTTGTAACATCTTGATAGTAATAGTGACATCAATCTTTGTGAAGAAAATGTTTCCATAATTAACCGATTTCGCCCGCTTGTCGATTATAATGCACAGGACGTAAGACCAGCCCATTTGCATATAAAAGAGCGTGTCAAAAATGTCTTCTTATCATAAATTTTATATCGATTTTGACATTTTTTCACTGAAAACGGGTACTCTTAGATTTTTTTTAGAAATGTATGAGTTTATGATCATCGTTTTAATATATCTGTGGTCACAACCCATAACAGCCTAAGTCTGTTTTTCAATATTTTCAGTACAGGAGTTTAAAGTTTTGAATCTTCACTGAAAATCAGGAGAAGCTGTTTTTTGGAAAACTTTGCTACAGATTCCAAGGAAACGAGTTTCTTTACTTAGTTGTTAACAAAAAATAGTTGTTTATTCTCGCAGTCAAAAGATATTATCGAAAAAGACACTTAGGCTCTTATGAATTGTTGAACGAAAGAAAGTCAAAAAGTTCAAGTTGAGTTAGGCTATTATTCCAGATTAAATAAAAAAACTTTAAGTTTGGAGAAAGACCTTAACTCAATTTATGTTTATCAAAAAACCAAATTGTAATTCGGAATAAGAGCTTAACTCAAGTTAGGAAAATAAAATTGTTTCTGTATTTTTTTGGATTAACGACTTAAGTTGATTTAGGCAATGATGAAAAAATAATGTTTATATTTGTTGTAATCCTAAATTGACTTAGGCAGTTATGCCAAAATAGTCATTTTGAAAAATAACTTAAGCTATTAGGTTTTTTAGGATTAATTGCCTTCCTAGAAGAGATACAAACATGAAAAATTTAGAGCAAATAAATTTAGATACGCTGAATACGATGGTGCTAATAACTCAATTGTGTCCTAACTCGAGTTAGGCTGTTACGGGTTGTGACCACAGATATACTCGTACATACTTTTATATATTGCTGTTAGTCCACCAATTGCTAAATTTTGAAAAATGTTAAATTTTCTAGAGGTAAGAACAGTTATTGTAAAGGCAAGTTTTCCCTACTGGGTCGATTTTGTCCAATTTTGGAGTTAAGATGTCTATACTATATGCTATATAGACCATAGACTATAGCACATGTTTAAGCCAAATTTTAGAGTGATGCGAACTCTTTCATTCTTTCAACAGACAATTTTTAGATTTTCAACTATTTTTTTATTTATTCGTTACCTGATATATGGCCGATTTTTACACTGGAGAAAACTGTCCAAAATTATGTACGTTCTTAAGTGTAATCCCTGATGAGTACGTAACTATTGAAAAATAACTAAACTAAAACTACCTGCCCACTGGAAGGGACAAACATGGTAGATATATTTATTATACATGAGAAGAAGGTGTTACTGATGACGATCAGCAGGACAAAATGGGACAAACAAGGACCGCATCCAGCTTTGGAATAAAGGGGAAAAATCCTTGCTTTTCAATAGTTGTATTCCATTCACCAAAAACAATATATGACGATAATTAATAGATACATGGAAGGACTATCCCAAGTCTTAAACTTTTAAAGAACCGCTCCAATTTTTAGAGCCTGTAGAACTGGTAGTCTAGGTTTTTGCTGAATTGGAAACTTGTATTGGAGTTCTTAAAAGGGGCCATTTTCAATATCTAATTATGGATTAACATACATTAAATATGTGTAGTTTCAGTAAATTTAATGACACTTTAAAAATATGAATGTATGAATACAGGATTTATACAATCAATAGAGTATTTGATATTTATAAATTTTCGCCTAATATCACAAAATAATACAACAGGCAGGATTTTATGTATTAGTTGGTATAGGAGGTACCAAAGTGGCGACTTTTAGCGTAAGCATTGGCAAACGTTTAATATGTGAACGCACTTAGATCAAAAAAAGTCGATCATACGGCCATAGCAATCTGAATTGGCGGCAACTATTTCTCCAGCGTCGTTTCCGGAAAAGCGTTATTTTCGGCAGTGCGTACATTGCGAGGATGCACAATCCCCTCATATCTCTTTATAATCTTGCTAATTCCTTGCTCAGTAGGTCGATTATGACGACCATAAACACCTTGTAACGCACGAAAAGTGTCCACGTTGGAATCACCACTTTTGTAGTAAGTTTTAATTATTTTTACGCATTCGTCGGTTATTAAACAATCAATATTCTTAAATGGTAAAACTTTCATTAAATATACAACACTTCAGGTTACAGGTATTGAATAGCTGACAGCCTTTCCAGAAAGACACGGGTACTTATATAGGAATGTATATGTTAAACCAGGTAATTTGGATGGGAGGTATGGGATAGGGCGTGGTTATTCCTCTATTTTTTTGCATATTACCAGGCAGTATAATGTAATACACTTGACGGGAATTAAAGTAGCTTTAGGTTACGAATTATGGATTACAAAGTAAAGTTAAATTTCGACAAAAGGGGTCAATTTGTATGGGAGGTGACAGAACTCAGAATTCCGTTTACCAAATGCATGGTATGTGCCAAATTTTGCGGAATTTGCTACAACAGATTGAAAAATATGGAGATAAAAATACAAAGGCTAATTCGGCTATTTTATAGGAGGTACCAGAAGGGACGTGGTTACTTCATCGATTTTTCTACAGTTTTATAAAGAAGTACGAGACAATATAATGGACAAAAATCTAATCTTCTAAGCGGTTTACTAATTGGAAATCGCTGAGAAATGATTGAATTTCGAAAAATCGAGAATTCTTATGGGAAGCATCCCGACTATGATCTGACAAAATACTAGTTTTGACAAGCTGGGTAAAGATTTGCGTCCCCTTATAGCTTCTACCAGCCAGACAGACGGACATCGTTCAATCAACTTAAAAAGCAGATTTGGTTATGAAGCTGACTTCTTCGTCTTAGATGGCAACTGAAGTAGACATCTTTATCGACTTTACGTAGTCCCTAGAGAATAATTCCAAGCGCTTCGATTTTTTCCGCTTCTCCTTCAATTCGTCACACTAAATTTCGATAATATTTCAAGAGCCTGGTCTTTCCAATGGAGTTTTGGTCCGCCTGGGATTTAGCAAAAAAAGGAAATACTTAATATTTTACACGCCTCCCTCAGGATTTTCCATTTTGTGTTGTATCAAAAAACTTATTTTATCTCATTCGCTCAGGAGAAGGTATAATAACGCAATTAACAATATCTGTATTGCGGATATTCTCGGATGTTCTGTGTTTCAATTTCTCAAATATTTTGTCGCAGAAAACAATCCTTTTCGACTTTCATATGGTCTATGTATGACATTTGTTTTTCATAATATTAAAGAACTACTATAAAATGGTCAGCCTGTGGTATTAAATATTCTACAGTCATTTCCCGCTGGTATCCTTTGTCTCAATTTTCAAAACATACTTCTCGTTATTTATAACTTCCACCAAAGGAACTCCCTCATTCGTCAAGGTGAAGGTATAATAACGCAACTAATAAAATATCTCGTTCCTAATTTTTTTAGTGTAATTTAACAAATCGTTTTTTTAGAAATATTCAAATAATTTGTTTTGAATTTTAATTTTCTTATTTTATGTCCTGCAAAATTTTTCCTTATATTTCTGAGTTACAAATTTAATATACATCTAATTTTACTAGGAATTCTGCAAGCAATAGTCTTCCTTGTTACATTTTTGTATATCTATTTAGTTTTTCTAATTTGTTGTAATAGAAGGCCGCAATTTGATCAAATATTCTCCAATAATGTTGCGAATATTCTCGGATGTCCAGCGTTCCTATTATTCGAATATTTTGGTGCAGAAAACAGTTCTCTTTGATTTTCATATGACCGATGAGATTTGTTTTTCACTATATCAAAGAATTACTACAAATTGCTTAAAATTTGGAATGAAATATTCTACAGCTATATGCTGGTATCCTTTGTCTTAATTTTCAAAGCATTCTTTTCCTTATACATACCTTCAATCAAAGGAAAATGATATCCTGAGAAGAACGTGATATTCATATTGCTGGTATATCCTGCTGATATCCTTTTTCATAATTTTGCGAAACATTCTTTTCGTGATTTATACATTCAACCAAATGTCTTCCAATCGGGCAGTGTAATGAGATGTTAGGTCTTGATAGCGACAGCAATTTGTGTAAACGCTTAAGATCTTGGCAAGACAGCTTTCTGGATTGATTACAACTTCAGATAGACGTCCACCTACCATTTGCTGCTAAATATGTTCTATCTCGCAGTAGGAGCTGGCATGTGACTAGAGGCATGTCGTCGGACTCCAACTCAGCTGGAGTCTATGAGGTTGTCCCTATTCTTGCCAGCTTGTCTGCTTTGCAGTTCGATGGTATGGAAAGAAGAATTGAAGTATCAACAAAACTTGAATCAAATGTTTATCATGAATTTTTTAAATCGATCGTGCTTCCTCTGCTTGTCCAATAGGCGGGGAGTAAATGGCCCGTATTGAAACACCAAATGGTTTTATTTATCGAATATCAAAACGTTGGGTCTTGATAGGGACAGTAATTTGTGTGAACGCTTAAGATCTAGGCGAGACAGCTTCCTGGATTGATTACATCCTCAGATAGACGTCCACCTACCATTTGCTGCTAAATATGTTCTATCTATCAGTAGGAGCTGGCAAGTTGCTAGAGGAATGTCCACGGACCCCAACTCAGCTGGAGCCTGTGGGGTTGTCCCTAGTATTGCAAGCTCGTCTACCCTGCAGTTCCCTGGTATGGAAAGAAGCATTTGAAGTATCAACAAAATTTAAATCAAATGTTTATCATGAATTTTTTAAATCGATCGCGCTAAGACCCTCTGCTTGGCCAATAGGCGGGGAAGTAAATGGCTCGTATTGAACCACCAAACAGTTTTATTTATCGAATATTAATTTTTTTTTAATGCAAATTGGAAGTCTATTGTAAGCTAAATTTGGAGTTAACTAAATTTCCTTTAATGGCCGTCAAAATTTTGAAAATTTAATGAATTAACTACGAGATTTGACATATAAATACTCAGCTTAGTTCATAGATTCTTAGGCTCATAGTTTTCCTTTAATTGTACTAAATTCAGTCAAATTTGCCGCATATTCACAACCTGCATGAATGAACACAAATTTTCCGCCACAAAATATTTTCGACAATGATCTCCATAGACAGCACAGACTGTTCAACGGACCTCGTATGAACTCGTATGGTAATGTATATATATGCAAATGAAATGACATATTTTTGCATTGGCATCGATAATATAATTTGTATTTGTGCAAATATTTAAAAAGTGTTTAAAATGTAAATAACAAGCGAATACTAATGAAGAGCGAACAGTGGGATGTAATCAATAGCTGGCCAAAGAATGCTCTACAACAGCTACATTATCAAATTAACAATAATTTTCGCTACAGTGCAAATAGTTCAAGACAAATGAAAGTGGTATTTGATGTTTGCGTTAACCATAATTTTTCTCAATTAACATCATTTATTAAGGCCATCCATTGGTGGCCAGCATTGATGATATTAATTGTAGTCTCTGTGGGTTACTGCGATTACACATTCCGCTCAACATTCAAGTGTAATATTAATCCTTAACTATACTCT
>JAHXMU010010343.1:0-10627 GCA_019455685.1 Philornis downsi
TAAGTATTCTAAATATTTTAAATATTCTATGCATTCTAAATGTTCTACAAGTATTCTAAATATACTAAATATTCTAAGTATTCGGAATATTTGGAATATTCAAAATACACTAAATATTCCAAATATTTGAAGTTTTACAAATATTCTAAGTATTCTGAATATTTGGAATATTTAAAATACTCTAAATATTCCAAATATTCTAAATGTTCTAAATACATTAAATATTCTATAAATTTTAAATATTCTAAATATTCAAAATTATTTAAATTTGCTAAATATTCTAATTATTCGAAACATCGTAAATATTCTTTACAAATTCGAGGTATTTCAATCTGTTGCTGTCTTTTCGCACGAACTATGCATATACATGGCTCAATCACATATCCAAGTGATAAAACTGACACATGACATCACGCCTGTCCAATGAATGTGAAATACATACATACATACATAGAACCCTGCATCGCGTATAGTCGTATAAAACAATAGATTACAAACCCCGCAGGCCAATGACAATACAGAAATACCTATTTCTTATCATCTTCTTCCTGCTAACTTCTTTGACTTTCTTTTATTGTTTCGTTTTTCTGATAGGCTTGATTTTTATCTTTACAGCACATCCTCTTCCGGAACACAATCTTACGCACACATACTCATATACACACAAATGTATTCATACAAATTTAGTCTGACTCGGCTTAAAATGATTGTCATCTCTTAAGGCATCAAATGCAATATGAATTGATTGACTGCAAGGAAGTTACAGAAAGCAAAGATTGCTGTGGAAACTCGAACCGGAACGGTGAAGAGAACGCACCATATCTGGATCCAAATCACTCAAAACGGAAGTCAATAGTAATGATTCAAAGGTTTCCGTATTGTTTGATGAACAGCCACATAGTCATATCCCAGAATGTTCTATATTATCAGTTCAGGTTTTTTTCCCCTCCGAGCTTCTCGTTGTAGCCTTTGTTATACAACTGTTTGATAGAAAATGCATCGAAAAATATAAAGCAATAAAACAAAAAATGGAAAACTACGTTGGTTTTTTGTCAGCCTTGTTACTTGGAATCCTTCATCTCCCGAAAGGAGAATAGATTGGAAGTCATACAAAAAACTGACTAACGACGATGATGGTGATGATGATGATGTCAGTGATGGTGGTGGCGGCTGTGTTAGTAGTTTCCTTTTTCTAGCAATTTGCTGTTGACTTATTGTTGTGTTAGCGATTTGATCAGATCCCAGGGAAAACCCAAAATAAAAGAAATTTTTAACAATTTCCGGTTCTTTGTCTTTGAATTTTTGTATTTTTTTTCAGAATTATTTATATTTTTGATTATTTCGGTATTTGTGAGTAATTATTGGTAGAGCTTAACAAGCTAAAAGAAAAATACAAAGAAATGGTGGGTGGAATCACACAATAAAAATGAAGTTTTTGCGGCTGTTACATATCGTATAAATTCATCCGTTGTCAAACTCCCAGTGAAGAGATTTATTACTAATACGCACATTGGAACAAACATATCGCCACAAGGGTATGTGTGGGCTTTAAATATTTCTTTAAAATCTTAATATAAACATATGAGTCATTCATAAATAAAAATCGTAACTTTGCGCAGCTAAAATTAGTAGTAATAGTTAATATTACAGTTGTTATCACGGTGAATATAAGACAGCTGATGAATTGAACGATTTTGTTGTGGCTACACCGTCAAATACTTCATTAGATATCACCAAAATACCTGAAATATTGCCAAAATATGAAATCGTTTTTTTAGTTACAAAATACGGTTGTAAATCCTTAAAAGCGTTGTTTATACCATTGATTTATTTTTCAAAGTTTTTTACTAATATTATTTATAACAGTATGATTAATTAAAAGAAAACAAAAAAATTTCGTATTAAATATTAATATTAGTTTATCTGTTTTATCTGGGTACAATTATACGAGTAAATAAAAAAGTAAATTCTCTTACATTACATGAATGTGATATGCGAAATTTTCTCACATTTAGTAAGCTTACACGCCTTCTATTTTTAAACTCACTCAACGAAACCTACAATTTAACGACGGTTCTGAAAGTTGCAGTTTTAGAAGCATTTATTGAACTACAGACGACAGGCACATCGAGGTGATAGTCGCTCAAAGAAAAATGGGTGACCTATTCCATGATCGTGCGAACGATAGTCAGGTGTACTAAGTACAGTCCCACACTTTCCTCAGTCTTTTTACTACTTTTCGCGATCCAATGCATGTTTTCACCATACCATACCACGATGTATTTGAAGCATTTTTATTCTTTTTTTTTTTGATTGGTAACACCGAGTTGCTTTAAGGCAGTCTAAATACGACGTGAAACAACTTAACGGTTGATCGTCGTGCCATTCAGGCAAATTGAAAGAAAAAAACTATATTTTAAGCAGGAGTCCTGTTTCTATTTCATTGTATGGCAACTATCCTTTTATTACAACTGATGCATTGTAACTTTATTCGTTGAAAGTTAGTTATTACATTATACATTTGGCCTCAACGTACTTTAAAAAATATCGTCGATTACTGAAGAAATGACTAGCAAATCGCTAATCGTATTCAAAAAATTTTCATAATCAAAAATTTTTTAAAGTTGCTAACTTTGGTGACAAATTTGTCAGATCCGATAACACTGGCTTCAACTTCAACTAGAAAACATTAATCTTAAAAATGCAAAACCGACATGATGAATTCAGAAACTTCTTCGACATCTTCTGACGTACGAGTATACTGATGTCTTATATGAGCATATGGTGCAACAAAATATAAACAAGTGTCACAACTATCACTATTTGAAGTCGGAACTATAATTACGCGAAGAATTTGCCATGATGAACATTTGTCTTAATCAGTGCTCAGGGTGACGATACAGTCACATACCCCTAAATTGGTCAAATTTAAATGTACGATTCTTATGTCGTCAATAAATTGTCTAACAATGTTTTCGACCATATTTCACAACTGTTGAGCTTGAAATCGGGTTTAACCATATTTTTCAAATTTTGTTAAATATTTGATTAAAGCGCTATGTTGCCATATATAATTTAATAATAATATATTATTACCAAATAATAATAATTTCCTTACTTTTATTTTCTTATAATAACACTCTTAGAAGGTTTTTCTGAAAAACTTTTCGGAAAAAACCATGACGATGAGTGTAATATCAAGTATCAATTTCATGTCGTAATTTCCATTTTGATTTAGGACGATCTCCATTGCATATTGATCCAATTTCTATGAATTTTGTTTCCAATATTATATAGGGTAGCTTTATAAGAGCTATTTTCAATTTCGATGTTGTTTGTGAAATACCAACGCTTCTACACCAATTATTTTTAAATTTCTTCCCAGATATGTCATATTTTAAAATTCAAATATGATTTAACAACATCTAAAGGTAACTTTAAACCAAATCTAATAATACTTGTTTTAAGATTTGTGATTCTAGTCTATTCTATTCTCAGTAGAAAAACACATAAGGTGTCTGTAAATATTGGCCAAAACAAAGATATGATCTTTTGAATAATAAAGAAAATCTGAATTTCATATAAGTTATTCTTGGAAAGTCTTCCAGTAAACGAGTATTTGCTTTACGCAACTATTGTCGCGAGGGTCAAAATTTTCGTATTTTCTGAACAGAAGGGCTCTCTTAGCAAGACCAGAAAACGTAAACTTGTATATGTTCAACTAGTAATGGGATTTTGTCTCTTCCATGTGAGAAATATTGAACTAGTTTGAAATCTTTTTATATATGCCACTATACTAATGGCGAGGTTTATAAAGTCGATATTCTATTAGCAACAATTAGAGATAATCATTTGAGACCTAACAATTATACACATTCTTAAGTGTCGTAGAAATCTATGTCGATAGCAGCATATCCGTCCGAGTTCCTGTTAAAGACGCGATACTGGCTGAACTGCCTGAGCTGGGAAAACTGAAACTCTACCCAGAAATAACTTATAGGCAGACTAATTTCGAAACTGGGTTATCGGCTTACAATATTAGAATTTACTCACATAACAAATGAACCCACCTATAAGATAATGGTAACCTTTATAGATTTAAAAAACAAAATATAATTTATACGTTAACCAAAAATAATATATGATAGTTATGTACAAGTGGTCGAACCTGCCGCCTTGGCTCATTCATTTTTCTAAATGCTCGTCCTAGTTGTAGGTGTGAATCTTAAAAAACATGGATTTTTTCTCATAAAAAGAGAATACATTCAAATACATATTATGTATTATTCATTTTTCGTAAAGTTAAAAAAACACATCTAATGCCATGATTTTGATGAAACTTTTACTTCATTATTATGCTTGAAACATTATGCCATATTGCCATTATGTACGAAATACAATGTCATTTAAATGATCGCCTCTGTATTGATAGCAGCAGTGGATCCTTTTGAGGAGTTTTCGACCATTTTTTCGAATATTTAGGACGGTATATCTGTAATAACTTGACGAATTGTGGTTTTTAAATGCTCCAATGTTTGGGGATTATCAACGTAAACACAGCATTTGATGCAGCCCTACAAAAATAATGTCCTACGGCTTTAAATCGCATGACCTTGGTGGTCAATTGATACCGCCAAAACGTAAAATTACGATTTCTGGAAACCTCTCACGCAATAAAGCCTACATCGGTCGTGTTGTGTGACTCGTGGCATCGTCTTACTGAAACCACATATTGTTCAGTTCATGATTTCCAATTGCAGGCCAAAAAAGTCGGTTACCATACCGAACTGATATTCAGATTATCACACTTTCAGTACCAGATGCGATATTTTCGGCAATACGTACATTGCGGCCTGACCACATCTTTAACGCTAACAGTCTCTTCAAATTTCTTTATAATCTTGTCAATTCCTTATTCAGTAGTCCGATTATGGCGACCATAATCAGCCCGTAATGCACGAGAAGTGAACACTTTTGAATCTCCACTTTTTTAGTGAGTTATAACTATGTATGCATTCTTCGCTTGTTTAACGATCCATATTCGTAAATGGCAAACCTTTCACTAAATAAATAACACTTCAGATGACAGATCTTTAACAACAGAGACCCCTACCGGCGGAGGGATAACTTTATAAAATAAACGCCACAATTGAATAATGCCCATTTTTTAGAATTGTGTTTTAAATAATTTTATCAATTTTCCTTAAGTTATAAGCGACATATGGTGTTAGTTAATGGATAAGGAGGAGGTCCATCTTGATATAGGAACTTCTTAGCGGTCCGGTTTAACTATGGGCAATGTTATTGAAAATACAATAAATGAGGTATATCAGAGAATAAAAAAATTGGCTTGAAAATCGGGAAAAGTTGATATATTGCGTGTAAAAAAGATGATGTTTTCGACATGCTCATTTATTTAACAATGAGTGAATTTTTCAGTATAGCCGCAGGTGTCACAATTTGCCACAACTTGGTCTATTCGGAAAATACCCGCTAAAACATGAACTAAATCCACCTAATGGATTTTTCCCAAAATTTTATTATATATTTTCTAACTAAAAGCGACGTATAATGAAATACGCGGGAGGGAAATAGTGTAGTTCATACGAAACTGTAAGAGAATGCCCCAATCGTGGCCGTGGTTACCGAAAAAGTAAAAAGATTATATTTCACTGGAAAGGCAAGTTTAATAGATGTATCATGTATGAGTTGAAGTAGCTTTCAACAAGGTCGCGCATCCAACAAGTAGACGGAACCTCATTCGGACTCCTTGCTTATATGACTACAATATTTTGTCAGTATTTTCCGAAGTCTCATTTTCAAACTATATTGGTTTATTTTGTATCAAAGTTCCAAATTTCCTCAATCACTTTGCCTGAATATGGCTAAATTTCTTTGATGTAACACCCAATATTAGCTCTGAAGAATGGGTAGTTGTGGGCCAGTTGAGGTAAATCTTTAACCTAAATAAAGAAAGAAATCTGATGACGTTAAATTGCATGATCTAAGCAGCCAATTATGATCACAGAATGTAATATTATGAAAAATGATTCAAGCAGTGTTTGCTATTTAGACACAAAAACCTTTATTATCATGTCATCGCCATTGCAGTATCAAAAATGGAATAGTAAAAACGAAAATGAGCCTCGTCGATGAGATATTTTTTAAAAGTTTATCTCTATATTTCTAGCAGTCTTTTTCTTTCCAGTTGAAAATTAGGAAATACGGCTGCATTAGTGATTGAATGAAAATGATGTGAGTCTGTGTTATACAAAATAGTTTTCGTCCTCCTTTGTACCTAATGGATTATCTCATATGTAGAGATATGTAGTAACAGTTCGGTTAGATATTTCATACATACATATATACATATCGATTTACATTGTCTTACACAAAATGGAACTCTAGTCAACAACTGTGGCCCCAGGGCGAAACGGCGAAAATTTAATTAATTTTCTATTTAACTCTCAAATACCAATGTGATTAGCAACCTACATATACGGTTACACAACACACATCCACACCTAACTTGCACAACTGTAATTGTCAGCGATTTTCAATCGAATTAAAATGCAAAAACCACAACAAGTTGCTGCGAGCCTTAAGTTATGGTCGAAGGAGTGCTTGATTGCATTTAAGACCACAAAAGATCAGTCGTCTTAATTCCAAAGATTTTATTGGCATTCACCACGAAGAGTGGCAACGGCATAGCAAAGCAATGGAAATATGTACTTTAGGGTGATAGCTAAAATTCATCTTCGAAATTTTAAGGTTTGGGATACCACATATTCCGTTACTTAGTCTAAAATGATTTAAGTATTACAAAAAGTAGTTTAGGAGAGATCGGAAAACTGTTAGAGGTAGTGCGTCTAGGTCAAAAGTAACACTTTTTGTAATCACAGACATTTCTACAGTAGGTAAATGTGTGAAAAACTCTGTGGATTTACAAGAAAGTTGGGGAAATGCTGTAGTTTGATATGATTATATGAGGAAAGTAGAACCTCAAAATGAAGTTGACAAAAACTAAAAACTTGGAGAGATACCAAAAATTTAGTTTATTACGTTTTTTCTGCTTTATTTGTTTAAAAGGATCTCTCACGTAGTAAGCCTAAAATAAAATAATTAAAATAAAATTATAAAAATTAATAAAAATTAATTTATGAATAGATGTTTATACACTTTCAGTAATGTATACTGCAGTATAGCATTACAATATTTCCACCATTTATCCGTTGGCCAAATTATGCGAGCTAGGATGAATTTTGATCGTAATTGCTGCATCAAAAATACTGATCCGGATTATGTAAAATAATCGATTCAGAAAAAGCCACACTTGATGGTCTTGATTTCAAACTGGTTTACAAAATCAATCAAACAACCGGTTCCAAAGTAAGCTATCTCCAGCCTTATCGCCGTTTGAATGGATTTGTTTGGATGTATGGATATACGTTTGTATGGATTTGTTTGGATGATAAAATTATTACGACTAAGAACAAAACAATATAAATAAACATCTCGTAAATAGCAATGCTGCCAAGTTGTTTTTGCCAAGCGCCGATGCGTTTTTTTTTCTCTTTTGGTATTTTATACCGGTATTCTTTATAGGTTACCAAAAAACGCAACCGCAGACTCATATAAAAATTTATTTGAAAATTCGGTTCTCAAAGCCGAGTGTGAGAATCTGAAACTGAACTATAGACATGATACGAGAAATTCAAATTTGTTTATGGCAGATTTCCCGTCAATGAAATTCCTAGAAAACACTATAAATTGTGCATGCACGTAATATTTTATTATACACAATGGAAACATTTCAACATTTCAAGCATAATAGAGTACTACTGCTTACTTGATAAAGAAATTTCGATTATGATAGCAATCGTTGCTCTAAAAGTTTATTTTCAAAACAATCCTTGGTTTTGATGATAACTTTCTCTCTAATATTCTTCTACAGATTTGTTTTCGAAATCAACTGAAGCACCACAGATGAACCGGTATTACGTTGATCTTGTTAACGGATGCACCTTCTATTCTGAATCCAACTGCATCCGTACTTTTTGGACCAGTGTCCTTGACAAGTTAATAAGTTCATCTTTATTCAAAGACTCTTAATTTGATCTATCATCCCAACATAAGGCCTAAAGCATATCGTTAAATACTATATTGGAAGCACATAATTTCTGTACTTCTTATAATTTCCAAAATTGATCATTTTAGTCAGCTCCCGTTTAGCATCCAAAAGGGTTACTGGGTTTTCCTCAAATTTACACCACTTAACGCTAAAACAGAGTTAATACCATTTTTTTAATCTTCATGAAAATAAGAAATTTATGTAGAAACAATACGAACCGTGATTTTGACTTAAATGTAACATACGATGTGTCTTCAAAAAAAGGTGAATATTCATTTATTTTTCATTTCATCAATTCCTATTTTAACTCCTTCCAAGTAGTCCCCTCAGATATAACACACTTGTGCCAGCGTTTGTTCCAATCCTCGGAGCAGTTCTGATATGCACAGATTCGGTTTTTATCTCCTCAATCGTCGCAGAACACCGTCCTTTCATGGGTCTCTCCAATCCTGGGAACAGGAAAAAGTCGCAGAGGGCCAAATCTGGTCAATACGGTTGCTGAGGCATGATAACGGTGTTCTTTTTGGCCAATTAATCTCTCACAAGCAAATATGAGTGAGCAGGTGCATTATCATGATGCAAAAGCCATGAATTTTCTTCTACAATTCCGGGTTTTCGTATTGCTTCAAGCAAACAGCACATAATTGAATGTAAAGGACCTTGTAGTAAATACGCCATGGTAATCGAAGAAAACAGTGAGCAAACCCGTGACATTTTATCGAACTTGACAAACTTTTTTTGATCTTGGCTCTCCTGGAATCTTCCATTAGGACGACTGGGCTTCATAATCATATACTGATTCATCATTGGCTGATTCGTCACCAGTTATGATCCTTTTAAGCAAATGTGGGTCATCGTTGACGTCATTCAACAATTCCTGAGCGATGCTCATGCGACGTTGTTTTTGGACAAAGTTCAGCAATTTTGGAACAAACTCCGCTGCCACACGCCACATGCCCAAAATTGCCGAAAAGATTGGGTGACATGCAGATATGCTGACATCCTCAGCAACTTATCTAATTGTGAACTTAACAATTTTCTTCACTTTCTCAACATTTTCATTGGTTGTTGATGTTCTGGGGCGTCCAGAGCGAGCGTCGTCATTCACATCTTCTCGACGTTCTGTGAAAAGCATGCACCACTTGTAAAAATTTTTTTTTTGACTCAGAGTACTCTCACCGTATGCCGCTGTCAACATTTCAAGTGTTCTTGAGCACTTAATTCCATTTTTACACAAAATTTGATGCAAGTTCTTTGATCCATTTTTTCGATAGCAGAAAATCCCCGAACACGCAAAACACTTGTCTTATTTATGCCTCTCACAAACAAGCTAAACATGCTGTATGGATAAAACCATCAACATATCTTCGGGGCGAGTGTACCAATATAAATAAATAATAGTGGAAAGTCGAATGTGCGTAGCCCGCGAAATTTTAAAATTCACCATATTTTTTGAACACATCTCGTATTTGTTGGTTTTAAACAAAGTTTTAAAATATGGCTGAGTTTAAAAATAGAATGCGCTTAAGCTGGCTGAATGTGAAAAGCTCTCCCATATCTCATTTATGGGATGCAAGAACGTTTTTTTTTAGAAATTCAAAAATTTTTCCTTACATTGATGTGCCACCCTAACGAATAAACGCGTATGTAGAGTATGGTTGTTGATGAATATTACAAATAACCCCCAGGGCTAAATGTAGTAATATTCAAACGCTAATTCACACATAAATAAAAGCGAAATCATTGATTACCTATAAGAACAGAAGCCCCATCTCCAGTGCGGTATCTAATTGAATTTCTCATATGGCAACTTGAAATTTTGAAGAGATGTAAATCTTAATATCAATTATCTAACATCTTAATATCTATTACAGTGTGAACAGTCAATATTTGAAATAAAGAAAATTTTTTACCTTTCACTTAATTTGTTTCATAGTGTCATTTGTTCAATAAAGTCATTTGTTCAATAAAATATGTTACTACGTTTCAATAGCGTTGGTACAGTTTTCATTAAACTGTTTGGAGATAATCAAGTATGAAAAAAAAAAAAATCGTGCAATACTTTCAGATGTAAGAGCTATTTATACATTACATATCTATATATAAACGACAATAGATTAAGTGCATACGCATATCGACCATATAGTGTAAATGGATATTTTTATACAAAACTTATTTAATGGGATTTTTTTTGTTAGAAATGATTTGTCAAAAAATAAACAAAATCTCCAATAGAACTGACGCAAGTTTAATTTGGCAAAATATTTGGCGCTTGAAACTACGAAGCAAAGAATTGATTATTCGGGTTGCCATGCGTATAATAATTTACCTCAAAATTTAAATATCGCAAATAATATTTCAACATTAAAAAATTTGTTGAAAAATCACTTACTGCAGAATGCTGAAGAAATTCCTATTTAAACTTTTTTGTTTGTACACAAAATAATTTTAAAAATTTTTAATAATTTTTTTGTAACATAATTGTAAAAGATATTG
>JAHXMU010010349.1:0-11576 GCA_019455685.1 Philornis downsi
CAACCACCGATATCGAATAGTCGTAAGAAATCCTTAAGCGGTCGTCGAAATGTAGATCTAACCATACTCATAAAACCAGAGGTGAAACCTGCACCCTCTGTTCCCGATAGCGGTCCAGACACACCATTGACAGCTTCAGATGAGTCGGCACCGCCGATGGCACCTTTGGCCCGCAATTTGAGACGTAATTCAATTTCAATGCCATCAGGCATGAATGCTCTAGAGGATTTAGAAGCCCTACGACTGAAACATCAAATAAAAGAACAGGAACCGGTGGCGGAAGAAGAAAAGAGCGTCAGTCATACCGATAGTGTGAGTATCGTATTGAATTTTACCAGCGAAATAGAGGGGGATCATTAGCTCCGTTAATAATGACAGTTAAAAATGTTGATCATTCGGGTATCTATTAATCACTTTGGTTTATTATCTACATCTTTTGAAGAAGTGAGTAGATCATAATGTTTATGGCACTGTTAAATCTGTGGTTTTGGCTAGAATAGTTCTGCTTTATTTTATAATTTTATATTCTATTTGAAATAAATAAAGATTCTGTACAAAAGTTATAAGAGGTTTGATACTGGAAATCATGTAGGACTAATGTCCGAAGATATTTTTAGATATAATCGCTATATAAAAATGGTTAAACTCGTATTTCCAAAAATTAATGTTCTTATAAGATTATGCATATTTCGAATTCGACAATTCGACAGCCTCATTGTATTTGTTAGATCAAGCTAATACTTATAATGATGCCCAAAAGCAATCACGCAATTGGCACAAGAAATTAAATAAAATACATTTTTTTAATAAATAAAAATTTTTGACTATATTTCCATAAGAAAAAGTTCGCTAACTTCCGATTATTGCTATATTTAAAAAATAAGAAGTGTTTTCACTTTAAATAACGCTAATATATCGAAGAGTTTTCAATTCGAAATAGTTATTTTCTAAATTCTTTCTAATCTGTAACAGACATTTGTGCTAAATTTCATAACGTAAATGTTTAAACTACATTTGGTTCTGGACGACGCAATAAGTGAGTTCGGCGATTTTTACAACGTGTAATTTTGTTGTGCAAAGAAATTGTATTAAATTTTGTTTATGACACGGAATTTCTGTCGCGGAAACATTTATAATGTTGCGAAAAGCCTTCAATCAACAGACTTTGTCAGAAAGGAATGTTTACAAGTTTAAAGAACGCGAGAACGAGTCGAAGAGCACCTCGGATGATCATCGATAAAAGTCACGTTCAACAAATCCGAAATTTGGTGCTCAAAATCTATCGTTAAGGACGTTGCTGATAATGTTGGCATTCTAATCGGATCAATATATTTCAGTTTAAAAAATAATTTGGGCCTCAGACGAGCGAAATTTTGAATTAAATTTTCCGAGAATGACGACCGTCACCTCAAAATCCGTGAATATGAATATGATTTCTAGCTGTCACGTTATAAAATGCATTATTACGGGAAACAAGACTTGAATCTATGTTCATGATCCGGAAACAACTAACCAACCGAGTGAATATCGTGCCAAAGATGAAGCAGTACTGAAAAGATCGAGCTAGAGTCGATCAAATATCAAGGTTATACTAATATGTATAGGGTTATCTGTTTTTCGTTTTCATGTAAAGTTCAATAAAATATACATAAAGCTATGATTTCGATGAAACTTTTATTTCATTAGAAAGCTCAGGCCTAAACATTATGTACTACATATAATGCCTTTTAAATGACCACCTCTGGATTAGTTGCAGCAGTGGATCCTTTTGAGGTAATTTTCGAGAAAAAATATGGGCCAAGAACACTTTCAAACCATAATCCGCATGAAACAGTCACTTTTTCTGCATACAATAGCTTTTCCACAAAGCTCCGAGCCTCATATGCGACAATTTTGCTTGTTGACGTAACCACTCAGTAAAAAATGTGCTTCATCGCTGAAGAAAATTGTGTTTGATTGAAAGCTCACGTTTGAATCACCACTTTTTTAGTAAGTTTTAACTATTTTTTTTTTGTTAAACGATCCATATATGTAAATGGCAAACCACGCACTAAATAAATAGCACTTCTGATGACAGGTATTTAACAGCGGACAGCCTTGCCAGACCGGCGGTTTTGAACCCACTAAATGGATAACTGTCTATTTCTCTTCGGTTATCGTAAAAATGCTCATTATGAATTTCTTCCGCCAGGGTAAGCTCTATGTAGGGAATATTATTTGAGTGAAATCATTCTAAAAAAAGGCCGGATTTAGCACTTGCATTTGGATTTTGCAACACGATAATGTGGCATATCGCACTGTATCGGTTCTTTGTTCGTTTTTCGCCAAAAACATAAAATAATTCCTCCCCATAGTCTACATAAGGTGGGTTTCACATTTATAAGACCACCCGTAAATTCGATTTATTTGTATTACGGCACATTTTTTGTTGTTTTCACAATTATAATTCCAAGTTCAATTAGTAAGTTAGTAAAGGTGCAAGCGATAAGATCATTATTATTTTTGTGAAGAAGTGGTCAAATTCAGTAACGAAAACGACATGCCGCGAGGAAAACGTTTGACAGAAATAGAAATAATAATAGCTAGGAGGAGGAAGGATGAAGTGGAAGAAAAATTGGGTGTAAACTAGACAGGAACCATAGTATCATTCAAAATTTTTTACGAGATCCTGACCAAAATATGAATAAGGTGCGTTTTATATTTATGAGGCCCCTATAAATGTATGCTTATTTGAGCCGATTGAAGAAGTCCAAAGAGTATTACTGGAATCTGATTATTTGGTATGCTTCGGGAACTAAAAAAAAAAAATGAAGACAAAGGCAAACGTGCATTGCAATTAAAAAGCTCGACCAGTTCCATATGTTGAAAATTTACGAAATAAACCACAACTATAGACCACATATGTCTTAGCTGCGCAACTAATTTCCCGCTGCTTGCCAATAGATGGCGCCACTTGTAAGTGCTAATCGATTTTATCATAACCTAACCTAAACGTCATGAGCCAAGCTTAGACATATGGCAAACATACCGCTTCGATACAATAGCGATTTTCTTTTGACGTAATATTATTGTAGTTGTGTGAATATGTATGATTTTGTGTCAAATAATCGTCATACACGGGAAGTATTGACTCTTCTCTTTCAATCGAAGAAAATTGCGGCTTAATCTCATCTACAGTTTCAAAACGTTTACGGAGATGCTGCTTTAAGTGAAACAATATGTCGAAATTGGTTCCATCGCTTTAAAGACGGACGGATTTTAAGGTTGACGACCGTTCACGTGAAAGGAGACGAAAAACCTTCGAAGACACAGAATCGACGGTATTGCTTGATGGGAATCCATGTCAAAAGTAGGAAGAGCTTGTTTCAGTGTTCGGAGTTACCCGCTATGCCATTTCCAAGTGATTTCATGCATTGGGAATGATTCGAAAGCAAAGAATTTGGATTCCTTATGAGTTAAAACCAAGAGATGTTGAGCGTCGTTTTTTCGCCAGTGAACAACAGCTTCAGCGATAAAAAAGGATGAGTTTTATGCTTTATACAGCAATCCAAAGAAAAAAAAGTCATAGAAGGTCGGTCATGTTTCTCCGTCGTCGCCTCGGCCGAATATTCACGCTGCGAAGGTTATGCTATGGTTTTGGTGGGACCAGGTCGGTTTTATTTATTACGAGCTATTAAACCAAGCGAAACCATCACTGGAGATCGGTATTGACTTCAATTAATGCGATTGAGCCGAGCTATGTGCGAGAGACATAAAAAAAGTGATTCTTCAACATGACAACGCACGGCCTCACGTGACAAAGCCCATTAAAATCTACCTGGAAAAGCCAAAATGGTAAGTTTTACCCCATATACTATATTCTCGAGATATTGCGCCGTCCAATTATCGCCTGTTCCGTTCGATGGCACACGGTCTGGCTGACCCGCAGTTCTATTCATATGACGACATCAAGGAATGGCTAGATTCGTGGATAGCCTCAAAAGATGAACAGTTTGTGAAAGCATGGTAAAATCCAAACCGCTTGTCGTAAGCAAGTTTAAATTGGGTAAAATCGAATCAGGGGGAAAAATTGTCCAAAAAAG
This sequence comes from Philornis downsi, assembly GCA_019455685.1. Taxonomy (NCBI): domain Eukaryota; kingdom Metazoa; phylum Arthropoda; class Insecta; order Diptera; family Muscidae; genus Philornis; species Philornis downsi. Next base: position 4,083 of record JAHXMU010010349.1, read on the forward strand.
TTTCGAAATTACCAATACAAAAATGTGAATTTTTTGAGCTTTTTTCCAACAATATTTGGTAGAACCATCCAACACTTTTTTTAATAGATTGCATTAGTAGAGGTCATATTTATTGAAAAATTCTAGAAGGATGGGTAAAATTCGGTAAATTTTGAACGAATATATGACGTTTTTTATGCGTTCGCTTACCTGGCGTTAAAGTGCAGATGGCACGTGCAACAAGTTATTAAAATCGGCGCATGCATTTGTTTCAGGATGTTTTTTTCGAGATTTCTACCATTTATTTATTAATTAAACCTGTTATATGTTGGTAGTTTTGAAAGACACGGAAAATACCACCTCAACTAATATCCCCACTAAGCAATGTCCCTAATTATGGGTGCGGTTATTGAGTAATACTAAGAAATACGAATATTAATTGGAAAAACAAATAAAGTCTACTTGCTATATATGAAATAGCGTGTTTTTGACACGTCCACTTATAACGTAACACTTATATTTATTATCAGCTATTATAAATAGTACAAAATTGTCCAGTGGAAAATAACTGTTTGTTTTTCGCAATTTATTTAATATTTATACTGTTTATTTGTTAATTAAAAGCAATATATGGTTATATTTCAACGACATGGAAGGGCACCACTTCAATATATATTAATTTATATGTAACTGGTCCTTCTTTTGGATATGGTTATGAAAAAATTGCTGAAAAAATATATGTTTCAGTGAATTTTTACTTGATAAAACTAACAATGCCCCCATATATTATGCATATGACTTTTTTGCAATGCTTACTTAATTCCAAAGGAATCGGTACATCACGAATAATACTGTGGATTGCAATCCATGTTGAAGGGTTAAAAGTTCGGGCCATAACAAACTTTAGGTGCTTGTCCAACACTGCGCCTACACGCTTCTTTTTAAATCTCATTATCTATTTTTCAAACATATAGTAATTGCCGAATTATTAATAAATTTTTTATAACAAATAATTAAGTTTATTTTTCAAGATTTTTGAAAAAAATATTATCTGTTTAACATTGAAAACGAGGACATTGTTCAGTAAACAATTCCGCAAAAAAGAACATATTCTTATGTGTAATATTTTCACAAAACACAGATTTTTCATTTATACGTTTCCAAACGCTTCTTCTCCAAATGGTGACAAGTTTTGATATCAATATCTGGAAAATTAGTTTTTTAGCGAAGTTTAGTTTATCCTCTTCTGTGCCGTTCATCCAGTTCATAGCCGAAGACTATCACCCCGCCATAGGTCCGGTATGTATTAGGTGCGCAACTAAGTTCTCGCTGTTTTTTTTTTATTAAAATGCAACTTTATTATGAGAATATAATATAGAATATACCTATAATATCTGGAGAATATGGCTGATGGGGTAAGACTTCCCATTTCAGCGTTTCCAGGTAGGCTTTAACGCGTTTGGCCACTTGAAGACGAGCGTTGCCATGCTGAAGAATCAATTTCTCCTGCCTCTCTGCATATTGTGGGCAGTTCTCGCGTCGATACCGATCTCCAGTGATAGTTTCGCTTGGTTTCAACAGCTCGTGATAAATAACACCGACCTGGCCCCACCAAATACAGGGCATAACCTTCGCAGCGCGAATATTCGGCCGAGGCGACGACGTAGAAGCATGACCGGGTAGCCCCCATGGCTTTCTTTTCTTTGGATTGCTGTAATGAGTCCATTTTTTATCACCCGTTACAATACGTTGAAGAAAACCCTTCCTTTTTTGTCGCTAAACCTGTTGTCTACAGGCGAAAGAACGAGTCTTAACGTTGCTTGGCTTCAACTCATAAGGAACCAAAGTTCTTCGCTTTGAATCATTCCCAACTCATGCAATCGCTTAGAAATTCCATGGCGGGTAGCTCTTAATACTGAAGCAAGTTCAACCTGCGTTTGATACGGATTTTCATCAAGCAATGCCGTCAATTCAGTGTTTTCGAAGGTTTTTCGTCTTCCTTCACGCGAACGGTCGTCAACATCAAAATCATCGTCTTTAAAGCGACGGAGCCTATCTCGACACATTGTTCCACTTAAAGCAGCATTTTCGTAAACGTTTTGAAGCTCTCGATGAGCTTCAGCCGCCGTTTTCTTCGGTTGAAAGAAGAAAATCAATACTTCCCGCATATGACCAATATTTGGTACAAAATCATACATATTTACACAACTAAAATAATATAACGTCAAAAGAAAATCACTATTGTGTCGAGGCGGTATGTTTATCATATGCCTTAGCTTGGCTCATGACGTTTAGATTATGGCAGAATCGACAAGCACTTTCAGCTGGCGCCATCTATTGGCAAGCAGTGGGAACTTAGTTGCGCACCTTATACAAAACCAAATTCTTCACTAAAATCTCCACTGACGACTCTACAACAGCAAAAGTCGTTCCTCAAATGTGTTCCACGTTTGAAGGGTACCAACCTCAGTTGTGCGATCGAATAATTTATGTCATAGGCACGTTTATAGCCGATCACTTGTCGTTATGTAAATATATGGTCGGTTATACATTTAAGATGTCTAAGAGATTACTGAAAAGGTTTCATCAGCCGGAACCGAATTTAGTTGAATAATTGGTACTCATACTTGCATTGCTATCGTTAAATATAACTAAGCATAAAACGCTTAGATTACAATCATCGGGCATGCATTCTCGTTTAGCCAAATATTGCTTAAAAGCCACCGGCCTTAAATAGCTCTGCCGACTGGCTACAGGTACTTGCAACTTTGTTGCTCTTAAACTGTTATACTACTATTTTGATCACAGTTTGGTTTGATGTTGGCTAGTCTAAGCCATCGTAAGCAATTGACGATGTTTCTTCAATTTTTCTGCCTTTCGGAACCAACAATTTCAAAAATTATCCTCTCCATAATCTGCATATCCGCAATTAAATATCCTCTTAATAGTCTGCATATTCGCAATCAAATTTCCCCCATTGGTTTTAGGAAGAGGGGCTTCGTATCATAACCTTCGTCTATTACTATTTAGTAAAACTGTCGAGAGTGGGTAGTCCATGTAACTTTCTATATCCTCTCATAACCGCATATTTTCTATTATTTATTTTATCTTATCAGCCGAAGCCATCGTGAACAACTATCGAGCTTCCTTCAATTTTGCTGTCTTTCGGTATCAGCAATTTCTAAAAGTATTCTCTCCACAATCTGCGCATCCGTAAACGTGGTTTTCACCATTGCCTTCAAGAAGAGAGACTTTGTATAATAATCTTCACTTATTACTATGTAGTAGAACTGTGGAACGTGGATAGAGATGCAGTCAATACACCTTTCAATATCCTGTCATAACTGCATGTTTTTCTCATAGGACGCAGTTGCCATGTGTGCAACATCCTTTTCTTCAGGTGCTAAGCGATACTCTTGATCCCACTAGGGTCTCTCCGACAGCGTATTTTCATATCTAAGTGCGATTTTACGCTTCGAGTAGACGAGTTATCGATAAGTCTATTAAATACTTCTTTCTACGTTACAAAAACACAAACTTGCCTCCGGTGCGGAATGTTTTGGGTTATATAAATTTCATATACTACGATCACCTAAATATTGCTTACTAACGCAGCGGCAAACATCTAAAAAATTTTATAAACTTACAAGCAGATTCGAAAATCGAATCAGAACTTCAAGTTACGCCATTCTAAGAAATTTACATACCTAATACTTGTACAACTTCAGATATGAAGGCGATAGTTTTTAATACTACAATTTCGTAACACAAAACAGAAATTTTTAATGGGGGTTTTCCCTCATTCTTTCCCCCTAAAAGAGAAAGGAAAAAAAATAAATAAAAACTAATATTGCGAAAGAGTGAAAGAAATGGGCCATAATTTCCGCATATACCACAAATTAGATTAGCTACAACTTTTTGAAATCATCGACAATCATGTAGAAATAGAATGCGTACTCGTATAAGCTCTCTGAATGTGGTTGCAATGTTTTTTTTTTTTAACCACAACATACTCGTATATTTTCGATCTACCTATAATAATCTTTGTATTCTATCAGGATGTGTGTACAAATCACCGTGTTGAAAAAAGTTTTCCGCCTTGATGCATTTTGCGGTTATTTGGTCTACAGCCACTATTGGATGGCAGTGATGCCAGCCCCATATTTGTCGTGGACTTCCGCTAATCGGATAGAGGTCTCTTCTCTACAAAGAGTCCGAACTTTCCAGCTCTATATCCTTAAATCATGGTCATCATCTTTCGTGGGGTTACGCCATTTTCTTTTCTATTGTGTTCGTTTTGCCTAATATTATTTTTTAAAATTAATAGTTTATTCGACCATTGATAGATTTTCAGTTTTACTAAGAACTTTTTAAATATCAAAAGGGATGAAAGTCTTGAAAGGTTTATGAAATTTACAAGCTCTGTGATTAATTAGGCACATAAAGTTATCAACTTCATTGATATGTTGATAATCGCCTTGTACAGTAAAAGAGAGATTGAAAACGGAGTTTTTTGCAAGCCTGGTCAACCTTACAATACCTTGTTTAGATGGTGCCCAATAGTTTTCCTACTTTTTGTCATATGAACCGCTGACAGTTTAAAAAATTGAGCTAGGTAAACGATTGTCATCCCTACACGGTTGATGAACAAATTGAATATGTTCTCCCTCCTTTTTTGATTAATCCAAGGTCTTTGTTGCGTTGTAATGCGTTCAGCGGTTATACTTCGATGCAAAATTTTACAGAAGCGCCAGGTTTCGTATTCAAAAGTAAAATTAAATAAAATATACATAAAGCTATGATTTGGATGAAACTTATATTTCATTATAACGCTTGGACCTTGTCACCACAAACGAAATACAATGTCATTTAAATGACCGCCTCTGGATTGGTTGCAGCAGCGGATCTTCCAGTGCCATTTTCGAAAATCCGCATCAAATAGCTACCTTTTTCGGAAGCAATAGCTTTTGCACAATCACTTCTGGAGTTGCCGAGTCCCATATGCGATAATTTTGCTTGTTGGCGTAACCACCGAATAAAAAATTAACTTCACTGAAGAAAATTTTGTTCGATTAAAAGCCCACGTTTGAATCACCACTATTATAGTCAGTTTTAACTATTTTTACGCGTTCTTCGGTTGTTAAACGAGCTATATTCGTAAATGGTAAATCTTTCACTACATAAATAACACTTCGGATGAAAGGTACTTAACAGCTGACAGCCTTGCCAGACCGGCGGTATTGAAACCATCAAATGAATAATGGTATATGTATATGATTTGCAGTCAACAGAGAGATGTCTAGGTAACAACTGATCATGCGAATTCGAAGTGACTGATCTACCTGGTATTGGTATAGCGCCCACAATTTGTAGCAATTTGAATTCACACTACATTCAGTAATTCTCAAATCAGTTCGGTTTCCGTTTGGTGTTGTAAGAAAATTCTAATAATAAGCACTTTTGTGGTCGTCCGTCTGAGTATAGTTAGTTCAAACGATTGCATAAATATAATCACTGGCTGGAGCCAAGATAGAACTATATATCTTCCTTCTTCGAAAACTTCGATTAATCAGCAGTCGGACGATTGATAAGTCTAGTAAAAGGTTCTCAAATTGACAAACCGAATCGCTATTAAACAGTAGAGCCGTTTCAGAAAGTCTAAGAATGGAAATGAATGTCCACCCTCGTGAGACCGTAACCATAATCTTTTTATGAGATTCTAGACAATTTATGTTTATATTTTTTCATTGGAGTGATCATTGAAATTCAGGTTTTCAAAATCACTGCAATTTTTTGTTCAATTCAATTCAAATTTGGAGATTTTTCTTTGTGGTTGTTAGGGAATAATCCTGTTTGCCCTTCATGTATATAGAATGTCGTTAAAAGACCGTCAGAAATCAATGATAGAATGAAGACCGTCAATGATAGAAAAAAAAATAATGCCAACAAACCTCTCAAATGCCAAGCTGACAACACCGACATTCCTCTGAGAACCAACTGATAAGGATCCGCCCCCAGCTTTCGTTTGCCTTATTTTACAAGTAATTTTGCGCGCATGACTTTGGAATGTTTACGGAATAATGATGACATTTTAACCTTTAATAGATTATGCGAAAGTAATGCAAGGTTGCCGTCAGCCGTCGTCATTGTGTTCGATCATTTAAAAGATAAAAAACGGTTGATGACATAATGCAAATCATTCTCAAAGCAGGTAATTATTTTTCCATAATAAATCGTATAAACAATTCATTGCTATAATAAGTAATTTCTTCATTAGAACTCAGTGGGATAGAAAAAAAAGTAACAGATGTGTTAATTAGATTCAAGTGATGTAGCTTGAAGAAATAGAAAAATATATAAACAAAATAAATCACCTGTATCTTTTATAATAAAATCAATTGCATTTTAAAGGGTCTTGAAGAAGGAAGCACAAACGATTTGTACGCGATTACATTAAGATGGATGGTGATTGGATTCCACGGCCGTGCATTTTTCCAAAGGTGGATGTGTCTTAAGAAGTTCCATAGGACAGCGTTTAAAAAAGTATTCATAGACATAAAAAAGATTCCTGAAAAACCAGTCCCGAAATGTTTAGATATCTAATCAGATGGCCCTCATCTGTTTTCAACGTTTAAGAGGGTGAAGTAACAGGATTCTTCTAGATCCATTTGTGTTGTTGAGAGTGTGTGGGACAAACGCTGTGGAAATGCTCTCTTATCTGCCCCATTTCTTCATTGTAGTAGCTTTGTTGGTAAAAATGCTCTACTGCTCTCTCCTCTTCTTCACTGGCACAGCTTTGGCAATAATCATTTGAAATATCACTTCAAACTCCGTTGTTCGATTGGTCAGTGGCTTGTTAGCAATACAAACTTTCCTATTTCTATACATTTTCACCCGATGGAAGGAAGGTACTCGTATAAGTACATATAGGTATAATTTGATACGTCCAAAAATGTTATACTCGGAAGAAGCACCAACTTTTTTTCTGACCAAATGTTTTTTATGAATTTGTACTCGTAAATCGATTTGGCGAAGTCCATCTGCCTGGCAGGGTGGTGGACATGACAGTGGTCACAAATCTTTGCTAAATTCGTCAACATTTGACCCAGCCTAATACTTTACTGGTACCAAGGTAACCGAATTTTAAAAATACAGGTTTCCGTTTTAACTCCACATTCGAAAACTGGAAACAGATAAATTTTTCTACATTGAATTTAAAATTAAAAAAAAATTAAATAAAAAATTTAGTTTAAAATTATTTTTTCGAAATGGTAATCCGACAGTGGAGAAAAACTATTACAAAGTTTTAAACACATTGTAATTGATTTATTATTTCCATAATTTGTTCGGTGGAAATGTTCATTATAAAAACGTTTTGAGCGCAAATCACGAGTAGCAGAATGCAAAATAACCAAAACAACCGAATAATTCTGTGCAGTTTATTTCCTTATTTAATATATTGAATATAAAAAAAAAATTTGAAAAATAAGATCTGCGATTCTTCAACGATTGTAG
>JAHXMU010010390.1:0-11103 GCA_019455685.1 Philornis downsi
TGCAGTCTACCCGTTATATGAAGTTGGGAATATATGTGCTAAGAGAGATGCCAGCAAGGCGTGATTTCTTGTTTGTTTGAAATTTTGCCAGGCAGTACAAAATAACACAATGGGCTATATTATAAGTTACTGCAGTCTACCCATTATATGAAGTTGAGAATGTATGTGCGAAGAGAGGTACCAGCAAGGCGTGATTTCTTGTTTGTTTGTTTGAAATTTTGGCAGGCAGTACAAAATAACATAATGGGCAATATTATAAATTACTGCAGTCTACCCGTTATAAATTACGGCAGAAATATTGCATTACTAACAATTTCAATTTGTATGAGAGATACTAGAACGAGATGATAATGCAATCTATTTTCATCCAAAACAAATACTTGATGCGTGCTATACTTGACCGAATTTAGAGCAACTGAGTAAAAGGTGCGAGGGCGATCCCAAAATTAACCGACCTAACAAAGAATACACAAAAAAGTTAGGAGGATCTTTCTTGATTTTTCAACATAATCTCCCTTTAGCTCGATATACTCAATAGCTCAACTCAACTAAATAGCGATACTCAATAGCTTCTATACCCTGTTAATAGTAGAAAAAGTTAAACTTCCTAAAATAGCCACAACCGCAAACCGTTATCTCTTCACCATCGAACCATTTTTTGAAGTTTGGAAATAGAAAATAGTCCAAATAAGCTAAATCTGGCAAATAATTTGCGTGATGAAGCAATTCGAACTTCTTCATTACTTCATTTATTCATTTATTCGTTCATTACTTTTGGCCATCGCAATAGTGGTTGTGTAACCTGGAGCATTGTCTTGGCGAAACAACGCTTTCTTTTCTCCAAATGTTGTTTTTTCCTTAATTTCATCACTTAACTGCTGCAATAAATCAGCGTTATAATCGCCGTTAAAAATAAAACAGACGCCATGACCTAGCCTGAACTGGAACTGCCTTCACCTTCTTTGGACACGATTCTCCCATTCCAGTCCACTGTTTTGACAGTTCTTTTGTCTCAGGTGTGAAGTGGTGGACTCATAGCTCATCCAAGGTTATAAGTCGACGCAAAATTTGGCTTTATTGCGGTGAAACATCCAAATACTCTACTGAAACATTATCGCGACGCTGTTTCTGCTCTATTGAAAGCAAGCGTGGCACCCATCTTCCATTTTCATTTCTACTGCACTACCAAAGTATGGATCCGATTTATTAGCAAGGTATGAATCCTTTCTGAACCTATAAAGTCGAGTCTTGAAGATAAGTGAGATGGGTTTTTGGATTTCGTATTCTTAAAAAGCAGTAAAATTCATAAAATTTTAAGCGATGTACAGGGTTACCCATTTATTTTAAGAACTGCCGGTTTGGTAAGGTTGCCGGCTGTTAAATACCTATCATTTGAAGTGTTATTTATTTGGTGAATGGTTTGCTATTTACGAATGTAGATGGTTTAATAGCCGAAAAACACGTACAAATAGTTAAAACTTACTACAAAAGTGGTGACTTAAACGTGGGCACTTTTCGTGCATTACGAGGTGGTTCTGGTCGTCATAATCAACCTACTGTGCATTGGAAGCGTTACAGATGTGGTCAGGCCTGTGCGTCATCGCAATGTAAAGTGAATGTAAAGTAAATGAAAGTGTGCCGGGTAATCCGAATTTCAATTCGGAGTGCTATGGCCCTATGATAAATTACTTTTTTTCGGCTTGCAATTGAAAATTATGAATTGGACGATATGTGATTTCAACAAGATGGTGCCACGAGCCACACAACACGGCCGATTTAAATTTTGGCTGTATTACATATCCAGAAAATGTAATTTTACGTTTCGACAACGACACTAAGATCATGCGATTTAACGCCATTAAACTTTTTTGTGTGGGGCTACGTCAAAGATCGCGTTTACACGAATAATTCCTAAAATTTGAAGCATTTGAAAGCCAACATTTGTCAACTTATCGCCAAAATACCACTCGAAATGTGCGAAAAAGTCATCGAAAATTACCATAAGAGGATCCAATGCTGCAACCAATCCAGGGGCGGTCATTTAAATAACATTGTATTTCGTACAAGGTTTAAGCATTATAAATAGTGAAATAAAAATGTCATCGAAATGTTAGCTCCATGTGTGCTTTATTTAAAATGGATTACCCGAAAAATGGATAATGGAAATGGTTGCAATTTGGCAGCCATTCAGTGTTCCATACATAATTGCCTACATTAAATAAAACATTTATCAATATACGATCCATTCTCTTTCATTTAATCAAAAATTATAAACAAACAAGTGATGTTATATAGTTCAAACATTACATTTTCGCTTTTGGAAAAGAAAATATTTCATTTTTTCCGAAAGTAACGTTATTATTTCTACTTTGAGGTAGTACATAATTTCACCACTGGAAGTAGTCTGGAAGCACTTCTGCAGAAAATATAAAATCGGCACGAACTACGATCTTGCTATTAATGGAAATGTTCTGTCTCTTGGAGTACTTTCAATCGTTTTTCTTTGGGATAATTCTGAAATTAAATTGGCGGCTTTGCGACACTCCTTTTTAGTACTTCCTATTCAAATTGACAGGTTTATCAAAATATATTTTTCCCCCTGTAGTCCCTAATCCATACAATGTCATTCTTTTTTCGCAATTGTATTGCGTTAAGCAATAATCAAATTTGAAAAAATGGCCCGGATCACCACGTCCATTCTGACACTCTCCATGCAAGTTACCTAATTTAACTCGTATAATTCAAAAATTCCAAAACTCTATCTTTCACTCATTTGCACTATGTTCAGAATAATTTAGCATGCATCAGCCATCTGTTAATTCTGCAAATAAAAATGAATAAAATTGTATTGCCACGCCTCATAGGGTACCACATATAAAACTGGTTGGTTTCATTACAATTTCTAAGTGGACTGATAAGAATCTTGCTGTTTACCATGTCCTTTCTGAAACTCCCCGTTCTTTTGCTTCAATTCAAAAAGAAATTGAATGAAGTTATTGTATACAATATATATATAAAAACAGAAATAATTGTTTTAGATCAGCTCCACTTATCGTCAGCGAACTCCATAAAATATTTTAATTCAATGTTGCCAGATGAAAATTTTTCGTATTTTTCTTACAGATTAGTTAATTAATTATAAAAAAGCTTTCGATGAAATATTGACGAAACATTTTTCATTTATTCAATACAAAAAGTCATCGTTACTACCTGTGATGAAAGATTTGATCAAATCAACGATCGCATACATCAATTTTAAAATATCGTATGTTTCTCTAAGTGTAAACCGTTTCCTTTCGATGAAATATTGATGAAACATTTTTCATTTATTCAATGCAACAAGTCGTAGTTACTACCTACAATGACAGATTTGATCAAATCAACGATCGCATATATCCATTTCAAATTGTCGAATATTTCTCTAAGTGTAAACCGTTTTCTTTCGATAAAATATTGATGAAACATTTTTCATTTATTCAATGCAAAAAGTCGTCGTTACTACCTATGATGGCAGATTTGATCAAATCACCCATCGCATACATCAATTTCAAAATGTCGAATATTTCTCTAAGTGCAACCCGTTTTCTTTTAATCAAAAACAAGCTGCAATTAACAAACCATCATATACTTTGTGGCCACAAAAATGCTGTGTCAAAGTGATGAAAGAATATGTGATGGACGGACACACCATCTTCATTTGCGGCTGTTAGACCAGCTAATGGTGGTGGCTTAGAAGATTGGATTAAGAGGAAAGCGAAAAAGTAGAATCAAAGTCATTTTAGAGATTATGAAAACCTCTTTGTGCCACATGCAATCCAAAGTGGTCACTTGCGGCTCATTACAGACAGATCATGTTATTGGTAGCAAATATGGCAGGAATACTTTGTCTATCACCGTCGTCGCATATATTAAAACAGCTGCTTTGGCGGTCACACAAACGGAGCGGACATACATATGTTTTGGTCCAAAAAGAAATTCAAATTGATTATGAGGCTGTCATTGGAAACGTTCAAGTCAGGGTGAGGAGGGGGATAAACGGTCATCATTCAGCTATTCATTCATTCAACTCATTGTCGATTTGAGTGAAATACTCAATATGTTGCTGTGTGTTTTTTGTTGTTCGTACGTTCGAATATTAGATTAGCTGACGCTAAAGCTTTTGTTGTTTTGCTCTGATCGTCTGGTATTGAATGAAGCTGACTAGTTTTTTGCTTTACCAAATGGACTTGGTGTATTCATGTGCGGTAACTAGAAGCGAATGGCCACTCGAGTGAGCAGACGGCAAAAAGATTTCAAATGTTTGTTTAAACATTACGTTAACGAAGAATTCGCGTGAAAATTCTTTGCAGAAAGCCGTTACTTTGGAAATTTTTTGAACGAAACTTGGAAAAAGATGTGTGAAGTGCGATAAATACAAAAATTATTACGGTTTAATTTTCTGAAAATTTTAAAAATAAAACAAAATCACAGAAGAAATCGCAAAACAGCAACAATAATAAACACTGATTCATTAATGTGTTGCCAATGAATGCGCGCGTGCGCAAGTGTCTGTTTCAAAAGTACCTCTACCTACTTCTGCTAACTTTGACGGAGGCGCATAACGCCGGGCAAAGAAGTGAAGTGCATTCGACCGTTTCATTAGAGCGTGTTAAACGATTACACGATGGGCATTCAACAGCTATGGCAATAATAATAATAATAACAACAACAACAACGACAGCGGCCGCAACAAATAACACAAATTCACCTGTTTAAAGCTGCGCTCCAGTCGCTCAACAACAGAAAATCTAAACTTTGAAAATTTACCAACGAATCATAAACCGTAACACCACCATCATCTCTCAAATGTGTAGCTGCTGATCCAACAATTTTCTTTCTCATGCTAACGAAACAACCAACAACAGCACCAACAAAATACTATAATTAATAACTAAAAAAAAATTGTTAAAACAACAACTACAGCGGCAAGAAAACCTCTGAATCTTTAATATTTTGTTGTTTGCTTTACTTTAAAGCGAAGCAAAGTTTGGTGTTTTTCTTTTCTCTCTTCTATGAACCCCAACAATCATAATGAAAAGGTAGTTAAGATAAGCAGACAGAAGGACGGACGGTCGAAAGATAATTTCATTTGGTTTTCATTCGATTTTCATTCGACCACATTTTACATTTGGCAGCGTAGAAGCTTTAACTGAAATACAAACTATTTTTCACAGTTAGATGAAATATAAAACGTATCGAAATCGGTTGTGTTCAAATGTCGGCGATTTTAGCGCAAAAAAAAAAAAGAAAACAAAAATAATCTCCGGTCATAACACACGACAATTAACTAACATTATTATAACGTCTGGCAGTACGGCCGACAATTGGTGAAAAGAGCAATTAAACAGACGCAGCAATGTATGGAAAAGTAGCCCACGAGCAAAACAGGCCCATCTAATGTCGATGTTGATATCATCACATCAAGTGATTACAAGACGCGAGTGGTTCCATAAATCAGCAAATTCAAATAAAAACCAAATTAAAATTATCACTACAAAATTATCACTAGAAAATTAATGATTTTGTAATTGAGAAATATTAAGAAATACGGTGAAGAAAGGAGTGCAACAATATGCAGCACAAATGTTTATTTGGAAAATTGTAAAAGAAATTCTAATAAATTCATGTGCTATAATCAAACGTATCTCGTTACGCGTGTTTAAGCAATTGTAAAAACATCAAACTATTGTAAAATATAGGTGCTGAAGTGAAAATAGTAATCCTGCTACTATGACTTCGACACCTAATCCAAGCTTAGACATTATAATGCTCAAGAAACGAAATGACGAATTTATGCATGATGTGCGCTTTAAAGACGTTGTCACATATAGAGTAATACTATCAAAATTTCGGATCCAATGAGGATAAATAATAATTAAAACTATAATATTTATTAAATATGATATAAGCAAACTATATGGATAAGGCCACCATTTTTTGATATCTTTCATACAAATTACCTAATCTAACGCCTATTTTCCTGGATTCATATCTCTCATTTTATTGTATCTACTGCTGTATAGTTTAACAAACATCGGGTATTTACTAAACTCAGTTCTGTGAATGAAAATGGTTGACATTTTCACTTCTGTTAGAGTACTACACATGCAAGTTAGATGGTTGTTGAGATTTCACAAAGTTTGAAGCAAAAACCCCAACCTTTCATATCTCATTCTTATAATAATAGAATTAATAGAATCGATTAAATTCTACATACCGACGTTCCACAATGACATGGCTTAAGTCATCATCGTACAGAGTGGATTCAGATGTATTGATGCATTTTTGCTTTGCTGATCTACTTCGAAAATAATAAGAAATCATCGCCAGAAGATTTTCTATTATCACTTTAAACAACACAAAATGTCCTTATATGACTACAACTTCTCAATTAGATAATGGTCAAAGAAAGACAAATTTTCCATTGAAGACGTCAACTGACTCCTGACAACACATACAATTGGCAAGGTTCATAATATAAATGGTTGCCCCCATATTTTAAATTATTCGAAAAATACTTCCTTTTTTCAAATTCAGATTTTTGAATTCCACAATTTCTCAAATAAAGACGATAATTGCTTCAAAATGCTATAGATTTCACAACATTTCAACATTTCATATCTTATTCTTAATGGGCTTAATAGCACCGATTAAATTCTACATACTGACGTTCTAGAATAACGACGTTTAGGTCACCATCGTGGGGAGTGGATTCAGGTGTATTGATGCTTTTTTGCATTTGTGATCTACTTCAAAAATAATAACAAATCATCGCAATAAAATTTTCCATTATTTACTGGGCAACATTTTCAGATCACTTTAAACAACACAAAACGTCCCTACATGAAAACAACTTCTCAATTAGGTGACGATCAAAAATGACAAATTTTCTTTTGAAGATATCAGCTGACTCCTAACAACACATACGGTTGGCAAGGCTCATAATATAAATGGATACCCTCGTATTTCCAATTATTCGAAAAATACTTCCTTTTTTCAAATTCAAATTTTAGGATTTCACAATTTCTCAAAAAAAAAACAAAACAAAAATTGCTTCAAAATGCTATAGATTTCACAATATTTCATATCTTATTCTTAATGGGCTTAATAGCATCGATTAAATTCTACATACTGACGTTCTAGAATAACAACGTTTAGGTCACCATCGTGGAGAGTGGATTCGAGTGGATTGATGTTTTTTTGCCTTCGTGATCTACTTCAAATATAATAACAAATCATCGCAATAAAATTCTCCATTATTTACTGGGCAACATTTTCAGATCACTTTAAACAACACCAAACGTCCCCACATGAACACAACTTCTCTATTAGGTGACGATCAAAAATGACAAATTTTCTATTGAAGATATCAACTGACTCCTAACAACACATACGGTTGGCAAAGCTCATAATATAAATGGATACCCTCGTATTTCGAATTATTCAAAAAATAACTCCTTTTTTCAAATTCAGATTTTTGGATTCCACAATTTCTCACTATCAGACCAACCTTTCATTATGTCATACGTTATAATTTATCAATAACAAATTCTCTCAAATATTTTCGTTGTTTTGAACAATATTTTGATTATTTAGACAATACTCGTATGTTGGAGTAGGAGGATCCAACTACATTGATTCGTTTCCACGCAACAGTACCACAAACAAAATTTCAATTTGATGAACTGACTTCCATATACCGGGTTATTCATTTGTCGGTTTCAAAAGTAAAGTTAAATAAAACACGCATAAAGCTATGATTTCGATAAAGCTAAATAAAATACACATAAAGCTATGACTTCGATGAAACTTTTATTTCATTGTTAATGGCCGCCTTTGAACTGGTTGCAGCAGCGGATCCTGTCGAGGTAGTTTTCGACCACTTTTTTGCACATTTCGGGCGGTATCTCGGCGATAACTTGACGAATTTTGTTTTTCAAATGCTCCAAAGTTTGTGGATTATCCGCGTAAACACCATATTTGATGTAGCCCCACAAAAAAAGTCTAACAGCGTCAAATCGCATGATCTTGGTGGTCAATTGACATCGCCAAAACGTGAAATTACGCTTTCTGGAAACTTCCCATGCAATAAAACCAAAATTTAAATCGGTCGTGTTGTAGGACTCGTGACACCGTCTAGTTGAAATCACATATCGTCCAGTTCATAATCTTCAATTGCAGCAAAAAAAAAACTCGCTTATCATACGGCCATAGCGCTTTGAATTTGAATTCGGATTATCTGCCACACTTTCACTGACAGAAGCGATATTTTCGGCAGTGTGTACATTGCAATGATGTGCGGACCTGACCACATCAGTAGCGCTTTCAGTCTCAATTTTTTTTTATAATCTTGTCAATTCCTTGCCCATAATTCATAATCACCCCGTATAACGCACGAAAAGTGTCAATGTTTGTATCACTACTTTTGTAATATGTTTTGACTATTTTTACGCTTTCTTCGGTTGTTAAACGATCCATATTCGTAAATGGCAAACCTTTCACTAAATAAATAACACTTCAGGTATTTAACAGCTGACAACCCTGCCAAACCGGCGGTTGTAAAACCACTTGATATAAAGGGTGTCCCAACAAGAACGCAAGATTTAAATGACTGATGCAGCAATTGAGTTGTTTCTCTGGCTGCACGACATATGGCGCCGTCTTGTTGAAACCACATGCCCTCCACATTCATTTCTTCAATTCTAGGCACGAAAAAACTGGTTATCATTTCACGATACCGAACACCATTGACTGTTTGCGCTTGACATGACTCATTTTCAAAAAAAAAGGTCCAATGATTCCTCCAGCCCAAAATCCGCACCACACAGTGACACGTTGAGGACGCATTTGCTTCTCGTGAATCACTCGAGGATTTTCCTAACCCCAAATGTGACAATTCTGCTTATTGACGAAGCCATCAAGTTGGAAGTGAGCCCCGTCACTGAAGATGATTTTATCGGCAAAATCAGCATTTTCATGTTGTCTGTTCAATACCCAATTAACGAACTCCCTTCGCTGTCCATGGTCAGCTGGCTTCAGTTCCTGAGTCAATTGAACTTTGTATGCATGAAGATGCAAATCTTTCGTCAAAATTCACTGCATAGTGGATTTGGAGACACCAATTTGCTGAGCTCGGTGTCGAATTGAGATGGGTGGAGTTTGAGCGACATCATCACGTACAGCTGCGACATTTTCGGTCGATCGACCAGGTCGGAGGCGCATTGTTGTCTTTACATCACTAACAAACCCAATTTTGGCAAATTTATCCATTAATCTCTTTACAGTTGACTCTTTTGGAGCATTATTGTGACCTCAAATTGATCGCAATTTGCGAACTGTAGCCGCAAAACTTCCACCATTTTGGTAAAACAATTTCACAATGAGAATGCGTTGTTCATTCGTGTAGCCCTCCATTTTTACTAACCTCGTACCTTCTACTATCAAACAATAACAATTGTTCAAATGTCAAACAATGACACTTCGAATGACGCCAAATTTAAATCTGGCAGACAATATAGAAATAATATAGAACGAATATAGATTAGAAAATACGGGTTTAAACGGTCATTTGTATGTGATGTTCAAGAAGGGGCTTGGTTCCTTTTTTTACAGAGTGTTACCAGCTAACACAAAAGACAATAATCTTTTCTGCTGCAGCCTACTAATTAAAAATTACTAAGGAAAGATTAAATTTCGGAAAATCGATCAGTTTTGTATGGGAGGTACAAAAAGGGAAAGTGAAAATGCCCTACATTTCTATTTTTCCAAAATTGACTAAATTCAGGACATCTGCTTGAAAGATATGAAGCTAACTTAGTGAAACTAAGTGGGTGAGATGGACTATCGGTAAAGATGGTACCGAAAGGGGCGTGGTTAATTAGTCTATTTTCTTAAATTGTGTCAAGAATTATAAATTAAAACAATGGACAAAAATTTAAACTACTGCAGTCTCCGAAGGAGGAGTTACAGTAGAAGGATTGCAATTCGCTAAACCGATTAATTTGTTTGAGAAGTTCTAAAACAGTTTGGTCGATGTAGCATATTTACAATCTCCGACAATGATCTGACAAAATATGCCAAGTTTTTAGAATATTTGTGAAGATTTACGAAAGTAATCATGTCTATTAACTAGCCACATGAATTACTTAGGAAATTATTAAACACATTTGATCAAAATATATTTCGTACTTTAAATGCTTCCTTCTGAGAGTTAAATTTTTGCCGTATTAAATGTTATATACCTTCATTCCATCGGTTAAACATAAAAATATAAGGAATGGTCGTAGATAAATAGAAATTTGGTATGTAGATTGTGTCAGTTGAGAGCAAATTTGAGGTTAACATACTTGAGAACACTGTTGCTAATCGAGGCACAAGTGCTTAGAAGCAGATGCATCATACTATATTACAATCCGTCAAGGCACTACAACGTCGGATTAGCAATATCTCCGTTGGGACCTTTAGCAAGTAACTTAACTATATCACATTATGGTGAAATTTCTATAAAAACTGCGGCATGTAGAAATGATAAATCCGGGCTTGGCGACTCATGTAAAGAAGAGCTATATGAAAATAAAGACCTACACGACCTGTTTTCACTTAGCTTCATCCCTGGTCATAAAATGGTTTTGAGTCGATTGGCATAAATTTTAAATTTTTATACTTTTAATCACCAACCGACCGCTCACCAATCGAACGTGGCGTGATGGTTAGTACATGCGACTACCGTTCGCATGATCGCGGGTTCAATCCCGCGCACAGTCACCTATCATTAGTTAAACGGCGGTCACCTCGTTGTGTCTGACAAACACTTCGAGTAGTAGAGTAATCGAGAAGTCTGGTTAATGCTTCTCAAAATGAGTAAGTCTAAAAACAGAGTACGTGTAAGCTACTGAGTGTAAGAGGCTCTCTCATATCTCATTCGTGGGATGCAAGAGAATTTAATTTTTTTTTAATCATCAACAGTAAACCTTGCATCACATGTGGCATAGGGCATAAAAACATTGAATTTGGACGTAATCGGGTCATGCCTTGTGATACCTCTTGCCATATAAATTTATCCAA
>JAHXMU010010394.1:0-12140 GCA_019455685.1 Philornis downsi
GTTTGCAACGAATTTTAACATTGGATCTTAAACTGCATCCATATAAGTTGCAATTAACACAAGAATTGAAAGAGTCTGACTTCATAGCAACGCTCGCATTTGCTTATGAAATGCCTAATCGATTTTCCAATTTTGACAATATCCTTTTCTCTGACGAGGCTCATTTCTTTATGAATGGGTTCGTAAACGGTCAAAATTGTCGTTACTGGAACAGTGAAAATCTCAAAATCAAACACCAGAAACCATTGCATAGTCCTAAAGTGACAGTATGGGCAGCATTTTCTAACAGAGGAATAATTGGTCCTTTATTCTTCGAAAATGCGTAGGGCCAAAACGTCACGGTTAATACGGAACGCTATGTTGAGATGTTGGATGGATTTTTGGTTCCAGAAATTGAAAGTTCAAGAATAGTGAATTCCAGAACTTGGTTCCAACAAGATGGAGCTACCTTCCACACATCAAATGACTCCATGGCGGTGGTGAAACAGATGTTCCCTGCAGACTGATTTCGAAAAGGCGAGATATCCCATGGCCCCCACGTAGTCCAGACTTGACGCCTCTTGACTTTTATTTGTGGGGATATCTCAAACACAAAGTCTACAGTAATAATCCAAGAAACACCGTTCAGCTCAAGGAGAATATCCGTGGTGAAATGCAGCCATTACACCAGTATTACTGAAGAAAGTTTTCAATAATTTTCGTTTGCGGTTAGAGGAGTGCCGTCGTAGAGAAGGTCACCATTTAGATGATGTTATTTTTAAAAAATAAACTCCATTTATTACTCTACAATTCCTTAGATTTATTTTAACCATACCTTTTGTATTTATTTTTTAATCTATTTTTTAAATATGCACGTTCTATTGCGCCACCCTGTATTTCATACATAATGGCAAAGTCGAAGCATTATAATGAAATAAACGTTTTAACGAAATCATAGCTTTATGTGTGTTTTATTTAACCTTAATTGAAAACGAAAAATTAATTACCTCAAACTTCTACTCATTAGGGTAACGAAAGCAGCTGTATAATCATTGATGGAGCGGCACGTGTCAGCCTTTTTTTCGTATATATTTTTTTGAATTTGATTTGAATTGAATAAATGGTCAGTAGGTAATTTGCCAATTCAAAAGTTATACTGAAAACTTTCTACCAAGTAGTCCACGCTGTGCTTTAGTTTGTCATGCAATGTGTTCTCCTGTGGCAGGGTAGTCTCATTTTATCCAGCGATAACATCCCCATGACAACCTTCTATATCTCATTATAGAAATCATATAAATTTGTGTACACAATTTGCTTCCACATGAACTTAAAACATTCAAATTCAATTGGTAGTGAAGCCAATGAACATGAATGTTAAATCGCGTAGCGTATATTTTATTGCATACAAATTGCTTTGATATTCTTAAAACACCATAGAAATGCGAATACAATACGCACATACGTACATATAAATGTTCACTTTTATATCATATGACTTTGTGCAAAAATTTCGATTGAATTTGTTTCAAATGAAACATGCGGAACATGGAATGGGTATAGAAGTTATTTGAACAAATTTACCAAACAATCACACGCTGATTGTCAGGATATTTGTCTCGAGTACACAGAAAATTCCCCGAATACCAAATGCGAAAGATACCTTAAGATGTTAGGGATAATTTTGCGGATACATAAATGTATTAACAATTGAATATACATACCACAATGTCTGTAACGTAATGCCACGCCCATAGGAAGGAAGCGTATAAGCGAAATGTAATTTGACCGTGGACGGCGAAACGAAAATGGAAATTTTCAAATATGACTGTCAGCTCAACTGTAAAAATGTAATTTATGCTTTTGTAATGCAATGCCAGCGTGTTTGTTATTTATTTATTATTTGATTTCTATACTGTTCTTAGCGACATTTATTATTACAGTTTTGGACTATCAGCATTTATTTTGTACATGAAATTTGTTATCGTCATTACTACGAGTGCAGTGAGAAATTGGAAGAAAAAGACAAGAAACACGGAAAAAAATGAATGAATACAATAAACATTGGTTTATATACAGTAGCTATCACAACTGGAAAGAGAATGTTCACAATTACAAGGTCATGTCAATAGAATTTGTAAAGATAAGTATCAATTTTCAAACAAGTCAATGCTTCAAACGTTTTAAATACCTTTAATATTGTATTAGGTGCGCAACTAAGTTCTCGTTGGTTTTTTTATGAGAATCCATCTTTATTACGAAAACGTGTTAACAAATTATTCATTGAAAGTGACCCCATCGCTAGCTACTACTTTTCTCCATCTTTCTGGCAAAGCTCGAATTCCGTCACGGTAAAACTGTTCATCTTTTAAGACTATCCACGAATCTAGCCATTCCTTGATATCTTCATTTGAGTGGAACTACTGGAAAGCCAGACCGTGAGCCATTGGACGGAACAAGTGATAATCGGACGGCACAATATCTGGAGAATATGGTCCTTTGGGGAAAACTTCCCATTTCACCGTTTCCAGATAGGTTTAACGGGCTTGGTCACTTGAGACCGAGCGTTGTAATCCTGAAGAATAACCTTTTCGTGTCTCTCCGTGTATTGTGGGCGTTTCTCGCGCAGAACTCGGCTCAATCGCATTAATTGAATTCGACCGAAGCTTGACCGAGCAGCCTCCATGACTTTCTTTTCTTTGAATTGCTGTAATGAATCCAGTTTTCATCACAATACGATAAAGAACCCCCTTCTTTTTTTGCCGCTGAAGCAGTTGTTTACAGGCGAAAAAATGACACTCAACGTTCTTTGGCTTCAGCTCATAATGAACTCAAGTTCCTTGCTTTTAAATCATTCTCAACACATGCAATCGCTTGGAAATGGCTTGGAGGGTAACTCCTAATACTGAAACAGGCTCTACCTGCATTCAACACGGATCGCCTTCAAGCAATACCGTCAATTCAGTGTCTTTGAAGGTTTTTCGTCTTCCTTCACACGAACGGTCTTCAATATCAAAATCACCGTCTTTAAAGTGACGGAACCAATCTCGACACGTTGTTTCACTTAAAACAGCATCTCCACAAACGTTTTGAAGCTCTCGATAAGCTTCAGTCGCTGTTTTCTTCAAGTGAACGAATAAAATCAATACTTCCCGCATATGACGATTGTTTGGCATAAAATCATAAAATCATACATGGCATAAAATCATACATACAACCAAAATAATATGGCGTCAAAAAAAACCCTCTATTGTGTCGAGGCAGTATGTTTACCATGTGCCTAAGCTTTACTCATGACGTTTAGGTTATGGCAGAATCGACTAACACTTTCAGCTGGCGCCATCTATTTCCAAACAGCGGGAACTTAGTTGCACAACTACTAATAGGGCAAATGTGTCATGCCCTAGCAAACGGTATTTTAATATGACTGAGGAATTTTTGGAAGAATCTGAATTAATATTGTTGCACAAGGCAGGAGGAACTTTTAATTCCACCAAAAGACGTGATACAAATTCCAGTGACACAAATAAACGGTGAATTTGTCACATCCCACATTTTCTGGATGTGTAATTTCAAGAGAAGAAAATGACAATTGGTCATGAAGTCCATGATGTACCAGGTGAAAGATTCAGAAAATATCCAGCAGAGAGGTGAACCACAATTACATACCGTTCTATGTTACTAAGTTATCGGCAGATCTTTGCTACAGTGTTAAAACTCTAAGAAATTATTATTTATTATGTACTATACGTTGGAAGGAATTCCAAGCGCTACGATTTTCTGCTCTTTCTCTTCACCTCGTCACATCGAAGTATGTTGTTGTTTCGAAAACGTGGCCCGTGCAACGGAGTTTCCGCTTGGCAAAGGGCACTTTGCACATTTCAATGTGCAGCATATAAAAGGCAATAATTTCTAAGAGTTTTAACACTGTAGCAAACACCTCCCGATAACTTAGTAACATAGAACAGCATGTAATTGTGGTTGACCTCACTGCTGGTTATTTTGTGAATCTTTCGTTTTCACTTGGTAAAGTGCCCTAGTACTTTGATAAATTCCCATAACATGACCCAGCTAACTCCGTATTTTAATGCGTTTGGCGACATCTATAAGGATATACAATTCATAGAGCTCATACTCCATTAACGGGGATAAGCCTATGTAACGCTTATCTATTCAGTAGTTTCAATACTGCCGGTTTTGCAAGTCTGCCAGCTGCTAAATAACTGCCATCTGAAGTGTTATTTACTTAGTGAAAGGTTTGCCATTCACGAATATGGATCGTTTAACAACTAAAGTACGTGCAAAAATAGTTAAAACTTACTACAAAAGTGGTGATTCAAACATGGGCAGTTTTATTGCATTCCGGGGTGATTGGGGTCGTCATAATCGACCTACTGTGCAAGGAACTCGCGAGATTATAAAGAAATTTGAAGAGAATGGAAGCGTTACAGATGTGATCAGGCCTGGATTGCCAAAATATATCGCTGATATTAGTGAAAGTGGAATCGAATTTGTCAATTCCATGGTCTTCTCAGCAATTGAGTCTATCTTTCGGCTCACTATGGCATATTTTGCATTTGGATTTACACCTCCATCCATATAGAGTCCAAGTCATATAACAATTAAAGCCGGTTGACCATTCCAAACGCCGTATATGTGCTAATTGGGTGCTGCAGCAGCAACAGGCATCCAATGTTGGGTTTTTCAAACAAAATTTTCTTCAACGATGAAGCTTATTTCTCAGTCGATTCTTAAGTCAACAAGGAAGATTGTCGCATATGGAGCTCGGAAAACCCACAAGTGATTGTGATTGTGGAAAAACCATTACATCCGAAAAAATTGACTGATGCGCCGTATTTTTTTGAAAACTACCTCAGAAGAATTCACAGCTATAACTAATCCGGAGACGGTCATTTATATGACATTGTATTTTGTACATAATGGCAAGGTCCAAGCAATATAGGGAAGTGAAAGTTTCATCAAAATCATACCCTTATGCGTGTTGTAAAAGGTGTCCCAACAAGAACGCAATATTTAAATTTGGCGCCATTCGAAGTGTAATTGTTTGACATTTGAACAATTGTTATTGTTTGCTATTAGAAGGTACGAAGTTAGTAAAAATGGAGCGCTACACAAATGAACAATGTATTCTCATAGTGAAATTGTTCTACCAAAATGGTGAAAGTTTTGCGGCTACAGTTCACAAATTGCGATCAATTTGGGTCAACCGTAAAGAGATTAATGGATAAATTTGCCAAAACTGGGTCTGTTAGTGATGTAAAGACAACAACGCGCCTTCGACCATGTCGATCGACTGAAAATGTCGCAGCTGTACGTGATGATGTCGCTCAAACTCCATCCACCTCAATTCGACACCGAGCTCGGCAAATTGCAATCTTTATGCATACAAAGTTCAATTGACTCAGGAACTGAAGCCAGCTGACCATGGACAGCGAAGGGAGTTCGTTAATTGGGTATTAAAGAGACAACATGAAAATGCTGATTTTGCCAATAAAATCATCTTCAGTGACGAGGTCCATTTCCATCTTGATGGCTTCGTCAATAGGCAGAATTGTCGCATTTGGGGTAAGGAAAATCCTCGAGTAATTCACTAGAAGCAAATGCATCCTCAACATGTCACTGTGTGGTGTGGATTTTGGGCTGGAGGAATCACTGGACCTTTTTTTATGAAAATGAGGCATGTCAAGCGCAAACAGTCAATGGTGTTCGGTATCGTGAAATGATAACCAGTTTTTTCGTGCCTAGAATTGAAGAAATGGATGTGGAGGGCATGTGGTTTCAACAAAACGGCGTCACATGTCATACAGCCACGGAAACAATTCAATTGCTGTATCAGTCATTTCCTGGTCGTGTTATTTCGCGTTTTGGAGACCAGAATTATCCGCCTAGATCGTGCGATTTAACACCATTAGACTTTTTTCTTTGGGGTTTTTTGAAATCGACGGTTTACGCCAACAAGCCGACGACGACTCAAGTCTTAAAAGAGGAAATTGGACGCTGCATTAATGAAATATCGCAGCATTTATGCAAAACGGTCATTGAAAATGTCATTAAAAAATCGCGTGTGTGCCAGCAAAGCCGCGGCGGCCATCTGCCCGATGTGTTGTTCCATACATAACCTCATTCTGTCCACTTTACGATGTAATAAAGTTTCACAATTTTTTTTTTAAATATCTGTGGTTTATCTAAAATTTAAATCTTGCGGTCTTGTTGGGTCACTCTTTATTTATAAGTTATAAATAAAATTAAATTTTCTATAAAATAAAAAATAAGTACAATAAATTGATTAAAAAAAATTATTTGAATTTATTATGACAGCACAATTGGTGCGTCACGCTACATATACAATTTAAGAACTATCAAATTGACTTGGTAATCGAAATTTAATGTTTTCTTCGCAATCCCTAATTTGTAGACCGCAGTAACTTTACAATTACATTACAACGCTTGGTAAAATGGGGAAAAAATCGACTGGATATCCACTGTTATTGGTACGTTCCACACAAATTACCTACTTTAATCCATATATTCCTAAATTAGCAAGCATCAGACTTATATTAAACTGAGTTCTTTAAATGATAACGTTTTGTATTAACACCGCCCGTTTCCGAGGGTGCTCCACATACAAATTAACCGCTTTATGGAATATCAATGGTTTCCCTATAATTTCTAAGCCGAAGATGATGATTTATATATTTATATTATAATAATTAAATTGAGTAGATCCTAATTTTGCATCTCTTATTGTGCATTCATTTACTGAATTTGTTGATAAGACCCTACTAATTTACCACAACCCTTTTGCCGCTCCTTCCACTTTTGAACCAATGAAAAATTACATTAAATGAAGGTTGGGTATTGCGTCCTTAACTACTCTTCTAAAAAAGTAATAGTATAAACATGAGTCAATTCAATTCATTTCAATTCTATTCAAATGTTGTTACTTTATTTTTAATGGAGCATAACTTCACTTAGGTCGATGGCTAGAAGAACTTGGTCAGTAAATTTTTTGGTTGAAAAGCTGAACCTCTTTTTGGATTATCGGCTGTTTCAAGACACCCAATGGAAAGGGTTTTATCGGCAGCAAAGCGAAATTGCGCCGAAGCTAAAACAATTCACAGTATGACTACTAAATTTGAAGTGCCAAGGATCATTTATGCAATGCCTTGTATGCCAGGCTGCTGAAAATAAAAGTTCTACAAGACTCAGTTTTCAATTTCCAGCTATCGATTGTCATCATTCTCTAGTGCTCTTCTTAGAATTTAACGGTCTTTCAATACAGTATTTGATCTGGAAATAAATTTCCAATATTTCTCTAAAATCTATAGCAGCTATATAATACTGTGGCGTTGTCAATATTACGAGTTGGAAACAATCGTCAGTATTAAAACAATATGCGCTTAAAAGTTATTAGCCAGATTGCTCACCTTTTATAAGCGACTATCGTAATATAAGTGAATGCCTATGGCATGGTGGAACAATTTTTTTTTCTTTCGAAGATTGCTATCACTTGAATTGCAACAGCCCGCACCAACCCTTAAAACTAAGTTATCTAAAGGCTTCATTTTGGAACCCTTTCACCTAACTTAAAAATATAAATTTATATTACGGAGGTTTCCTGTATCCCATAATTGTGAGTGTATTTGGAATTTCTTTCCTCTCCTTTGCAATTATCATTGGAATCTCATTTGAAGTACTTTCACGTGATTTCACAAATTTAAGTTTTCTTATTAATACTTTCCTAATTGCTAAATATGAATTTCGTTTATCCTCCTTCTATTGCTTGTTCCGTAACCTTTCGTAATTGACTTAATAATATAGCGATACGTGTGTTTCCTTTTGCAACTCTCATACATAGCATGTAATAATCCCTTTACCAGCCACAGGTGAGGAGAATAATATGGAACAAATTGGCCTTTTGCCAATTTTGTCCTGAGATGTTGTGATTCCTTATTAATGTCCATACAATATAATGCTTGGTTGTTGCTTCGGACAACCTAAATGTTTGGGTTCATTTTCTAACATGTGACCTCTTTGTAATGCTAATAAAGTCGTGGAATATGGCAGAAGGACAAATTGTCCTTATTGTTGGACTTTCAGCTAAAAGTTTAATAATTCTATCGGATGGGCGTGTAATACAAAATGTTGTGGAAAATGAACAAGTACGCTTTGACGAATTATTAAAATGAAATCATAAAATCCCATAGATTCAATGTCAATATTTTCAATTAAAATTAGATTTCGTTAATATTTGTTTGCACCAACAGAGGTTGCTGTTGCTTGCATTAATATATCTTCTTTCTTATGTTTATCAGTTTTTACACGGCTACAAAGTAAAATTGATTACAAGATTTTGTCCATAACTCTGTCAAGGATGAAGTGATGACAGAACAGTTTTGTAGATATTGCCAGAGAGAGCGGAGTGTAAGATTTCCAAGGACAGTATATTTTCCTAATACCATAATAATTGCCCAATCTGCTAAATACAATCGGCCGGGCTAATAATAGAGGATTGCGTCAGTGTCAGTGGACTCTTCGTCAACACCAAAATGCTAACATCAGAAAGCATTTATCCAATTGCATTATACAATCTTGGCTAACCATTGGCCAAGCAGATAATATAATGTACCAAATTATCGCTTTGCCAAACCCAAAAAGATTATATCAAACCGTAATTGTCTGGTGATATTTTATAAAGTTATCAAAACGTCATAAAAATGGCAAAACGGTAGGGTAACGTTCAAATGAATACTCCTCCAACATCATTAGGCTGGCAAGGAAGTATTTTTGGTTTTTTGCTAAAAATAAATTTCAAATTTTCATACAAATAATTAATTTTTAACTACAATCTATGTAACATTTTTGTTCGGTGAACTTCTGACATCGTTTACACAAATTTTTGATACCAAATTGGGAGAATAACTGATAATTCCCCGAAAAATACTGCAATAACTTAGCTTTTGGGTTCCCATCCACATGGAAGGTTTTCCACTCAAAAGGTTTTCCACAGATTCTGGAATAAATGAAAATCTAAAAGTGCCAGATCGGAGTAAGTATGTGGCATCATCTCTCATCCAATCTATAATATATTTTGCTCAATTTGCGAAGACTGACATCGTAGCCTCATTAACCGAGCTTCATTAATTGTTTTAAATAGACCTCAACATTTTTGGGGGTTTCTTGGAACAATTTCAAAGGCCTTTTCGGCCTTTACTGACATTTGACCACATTAAAACTGCTTGGACCAGAATCTCTTTTGTACAGAATCCGTTTTCATCCCCAGCCACAATGCATTTCCAAAATAGATTACTTTACTTTCAGTTGTGACAATTTCACTTTCTCTATAACTTTTTGAACGCGTCGATCTGACTAGATAACATCTTTGATCTCGTACACAGTAGCAGGAGTCATATTTTAGTGTGAAATTTCCAGGACGGAATTTCATTAAGCAATTTTGCCACAGGTTTTCTATTAAGGCAACCATACACGTTAAAAGTATTCCGATGTGCTCCTGCGACTTTTTTGCCTTTTCTGAAATAACAGAGCAGAATATGGCAAAACTGCTCCATTTGCGCCTCCATATTAACAAAGCGATGTAAAACTTAGCTGGTCACTGAAAATGTTGTAGGATGTCACAAGTTGAAGCTTGAAATATCAGCTGCGTAACGACATAGCAAACCATTTAAACGGCTAAGTTAAAGCCTTTCAAAAGAAAAAAAAGTACCATCTCCGTGTATAAACTGAAATTAATTTCATACCAACCCAATACAATGGGTTACCCATTTTTCGGTATCAAAAGTAAAGTTAAATAAAATACAAATAAATCGATGATTTTACTGAAACTTTCATTTCATTATAATGCTTGGACCTTGCCATTATTTAGAAAATTCCATGTCATTTAAATGACCGCCTCTGGATTGGCTGCAGCAGTGGATCGTTTTAAAGTAGTTTTCTACGACTTTTTCGAAAATTTCGGGCGGTATCTCGGTGATAACTTAGCGAATGTTGGTTTCCAAATTCTCCTACGTTTGGGGATTATCCGCGTAAACACTGTCTTTGACTTAAACCCAGAAATAAAGTCCTGCGGCGTCAAATCATGTGATCTTTGTGACCAATGGACGTCGCCTAAACGTGAAATTACGCTTTCTGCAAACTTCTCATGCAACAAGGTCAAAATTGATCGGGTTGTATGGTTTGTGGCACCGTCTTGTTGAAATCACTTATCGTCTAGTTCATAATCTTCAATTGCAGGGCAAAAAAGTCAATTATCACACGGTCATAGCGCTTTGAATTGAAGGTAACGGTTGGAGGTAATTTTAGAAAAAATACGGCCCAGTGACACCTTCAGACTATAATGCACGCCAAATAGTCAATTTTTCCGGATGCAATGCATTTTCCATAATCCCTTCTGGCCCTCACTTCGAGTCCCATATGTTGACGTAACCACAGAGGGAGAAATTAACTTCATTGCTGGAGAAAATTTTGTTCAAAAAATCAGCTTGTTGCTGTAGCACCCAATCAGCACATCTACGGCGTTGTGAATGGTCAGCCGGCTTTAATTGTTATGTGACTTGGACTCTATATGGATGGAGGTGCAAATTCAAATGCAAAATATGCCATTATGAGAAGCAAGATAGGCCCAATTGTTGAAAACGCCGTGACATCAACAAAATCGGCGTATCTGCCACAATTCCGCTGAAAGAAGCGATATTTTCGACAGTGCGTACATTGTGATGTTACACAGGCCTGACCACATCTGTAAAGCTTCCAGTCTCTTCAAATTATATTCTTTCAAATCCTTGCACGGTAGGTCGATTATGGCGACCATAATCACCCTGTAATGCATGAAAACTGCCCTCGTTTGAATCACTACTTTTGTAATTGTTGCAGTGGTTAACCGATCTATACTTTTAAATGGCAAACCTTTCACTAAATAAATAACACTTTAGATGAAAAATATTTAACCGTTGACAGCGTTGCGAGACCAGCGGTTTGAAACCACTAAATGGATAACCTTGCACATACAATATAATTCGGCAGAAGGAGGGTCATCCAGTTTCACCCATTTAATTGGTTTTAAAATCGCCGGTCTGGCAAGGCTGTCACCTGTTGAATATCTGTCATTTGAAGTGTTATTTATTTAGCGAAAGGTTTGCCAAACGATCCATATTCGCAAATGGCAAACTTTTCTCTAAATAAATAACACTTCAGATGACAGGTATTTAACGGCTAACAGCCTTGCCAGACCAATGGTTTTGAATCCACTAAATTGACAATCCTTTATAATCGAGTCGTATATAAAATTTAGTGAAATATATTCGTTAGGGAGAATAAACATTTCTTATTGAAGTTTCCATCTTGTGGAATATTTTGCTGTATGTCCTGTTCGTTTTGACACAGTGATGGGTAGAGATTAAGCAAAATAATAACGTAATTTATTAGCTAAAATAAATCAGAATATAATTATTGTCATAAAAATTATTACTTTTTAATTTTTTAGCAAATTAACTATATTAAATAAACTGTTAACCAGAAATTACGCTTTTGAAAAAGTGTGATTTTTCCCCTGGCCATAGAAAGGGTTTGAATTTTTCAGTTGTTCTTGGAATGAATAATAAGGAATGAATAATAAGGCTGAAGAAGATTACACTTGTTGATATTTAATTATCTAATAAGAACCTTGAACATGAATGAAGATCTCAGCTGGTGAGTTTCAACTTATAAAACCAATAAATGTTAAAGCAACTCAACTCAAACACCAATGATTATTTTAATAAAAGTTGGTTTTCTTCTGTTTTTTTCTTTTTGTGGAAGTTTTCACTTTTTTATCACCTACTTCTGGCAAAAGTGATGAGAAGAGAATGCGGAGGGAATGTCCTCCAATCCCACCGTATGCTACTTGTAAAATATATTTCATTACAGTAGGCAAATCTGCTGGTTGCTACTACAAGCCTGTTAGCATGGATTTCTCACAGATTTAATGAAATTTAACTTTATTAGCCTAAATTGACAAATATTTAATAGGCAAAATCACACAAGTTTTCGACAAATACGGATAAGTCTTTCAGATTTGTCTGGTAACAAGCACTCCTCCCCCTGCAATATGGCAGGAGCAACAGAGACTAACAAAAGTTTGCCTTCGA
>JAHXMU010010405.1:0-18027 GCA_019455685.1 Philornis downsi
TGCACCACAGATTGTTTGAAGCTATGAAAATCTGAAATGTGATGCCAGCATTTTAAACACAAGACTGTGGAATGGCTTCCTTCTTCCACCTTTAGAAACTGTAAGAGGAATACAGTTTACTAACACAATAACATTTGAAATGAGCGTGTTGTACTTACCAACGGATCGAAATAT
Source organism: Philornis downsi (assembly GCA_019455685.1). Classification (NCBI taxonomy): domain Eukaryota; kingdom Metazoa; phylum Arthropoda; class Insecta; order Diptera; family Muscidae; genus Philornis; species Philornis downsi. Next base: position 175 of record JAHXMU010010405.1, read on the forward strand.
TGTGATGTGACTTCATACACCTCATTCAACCGTCCGTTTTCATCGAAGAGTGGCTTGTAGTCCTGGCAAGAATTTATGCATAGTCGACAAAAACTTGTTCTGGACATGGCGATGTTGAAAGTTATATTTTAATAATAGTTCTGGGAGTAAACGGATTGTGGGAATTAGATTACATAATCGCTTGTCCAATTGTTTTATAAAAATTTGACTACACAAACAAGTCTTGTAATGGTCAAATAAGTCCTTTGTCAACTCCAAACCGATGCACCAATTGGTGATTGACTAACTGAATTATACAACATTAGCAAAGCATTAGCCAAGCTAGAAATTTAGTCTTGAATAACTGGTTAAATAAGCGCTTTGCTAACTCCAAAATGATATCATCTACTCATGTTTGCTTGACATTAATTGGTAGCGTTGGCAAATCGTTGGCCAAACAAGCAGTAAAGGGCTTTGCAAATGAACGTTCTGTAAAGCACAAAATGACATGATTACATGTAAAACATTTGCGTACATTTAAGCTTAAAAAGCATTTATTACATCATAGATCCAGCGAGATTCAATTAAAGACATTTTATAGAACTTTATCTGGACTATAGTAGGTGGTATTTGAAATTGTTGTTTTTGCTTCGTATCATAAATTTCAAACATGGTATACAACCATATTTGGATCCGCTCAAGTATTCGTTATTTTGATGCGATATTTAATTGAAGATAGCCGAGGAGGCAGGTTACCAGAGATGTATGTAAAGGATTGAGATGAGATTTTAAGCTGGCTTTAATTAAGTAGTTTGTTTAGATTTCAAACATTTTAATTCAATTTATTGGAATAACTAATATATTCATATCAAAAAGGACACCGAATTATTTCAACAAATTCCCATTGAACCGAATCGGTTCAATAATAATGCTTATACGATAATTTGGACAGATTAAAACATCACTACAATTAAAATCGGCCGAACGTAAATTAAAGAAAGAAATGAGTTGTGATAGAAGGAATCCATATTTCGCGTTGTCATGCAAAAACGCCAATCATATCCGAAAATGGGCGTAATTTGCAATAACTTTTATTGACACACTGAAAACGCTATATTTAGCTGAAGCCAATTTGATTTTAAAGAAAAAGGCGGAAGAATTCTGTGTTTTAAAATGGGAAAGGTAATAATATCGACGAAACAGGCAGGTTTAGTCATTATTGGAATAATATTAACTCAAAAAAAAGTAATTCCGATTTTTTTCCCGCAGATGTCAACAAGCAATGAAAAATTAATGCTTTACAACAATGCCAGCCAAAAGAGACCTTGGTCCAAGCCAAATGAATACGTTCAAACTCCATCAAAGTCTGAATGGTACCGAAAAAGGCTGTGCCGTCAATTCGGTGGAATGTTAAGGGAGGTCTATTGTTAACAGCTAATGAGGTTTAATGAAGCATGGAAAAGACCGGAATTGGCAAATCGCAAAGGCGTGATTTTTCACTAGTAAATCGCTGAGTCTCAAACATCATTGCAAAATCTTTATCAACATTCTTCAATACAAATAAAATCTTAAAAACCGAATTGTTTCAGTATTTTGCTGGAAAGGATAAGACACTCTTCCCATCTGGAATCAAAGAGTTGCCTGAATAAAAACGGTGGTGCATTGAAGAAAACGGCTTCTGTATTGTAGTTTAAAATTAAGCTTAAACTTTAGGCTTAAATAAAATTTAAAGGCAACAAAACGATATTACTTTCTTGCCACTACAATCTAAAAAGTCCTAAGCAGATTTACATAAAATTAGCCATCAATTGTAGCTGGTTTGGGCCGCCTTTAGTTACAGCAACGCATAGAAATTTCTAAAGGCATGAGCGCAGAAAACTTCATCTCCCTCTAACATAAAGTTGTGTTTCAGTTTTGGGTCTCAAAACAGTTTCGGATATTATTTCCCAGCATGACAACTATGAAACAAATATATCCGCATCCTCTCGTGAGTTATTCTGGGATAGGTGAAATAAAATTTCAGAGTCATCAGAATCATCATGAATTGCGGATTTGAACCAGATCGTGAATATGAAATTACTACACATGGAGAAACTCAGCAAGAAGAATAAAGTAAAATCACCGCAGTGCTTTTGAATTTGTTAAGAAGGCTGAACTCATTATGGATGAGGCATGCAAAACGATTTTGTAATGTATTTTTTTATGAAGGATCCCTTTAATTAAACTTCTACGTAAATTTTTAATTTTTTTTTTATATTGTTTTGGAATTACAATTTCGTTAGGTGGCCAAAGCAATTAAATTAAGGGAGCATATTTTATTATTTCAAACAAAAAATAGCGTTGTAATTGCGGTCGAAATCGCTTACATCGCCATCTTATATAACGAAATATAGACTAATACAATAAAATTGTCCGTATAGTGTTTGTTTGGTACTTTTAACGATCGAAATGGAACAAACTTATGCTTTCAAAGAAAAATTGACAGTAGTGATGGGACCCAACATTATAGAGAACTTTAAAGAAAAAAATTTTCTTGACTGTTCTGAAAACAAGCTTCTTGAATACAACATATTCTATTCAAAATACTTGTGAGGATGGCTGCAGTGGAAGCTGCAGTAATTTACAAACCTTTGGAAAGACCAAACTTTTGAAACGATGGCATAATTGGAGAAAGGTCGTAAATCGGTAATATCTATTGAATTTGCAGTCTAAATAAGCACTCATTTAACTATTTTTCTGTGACAGCGGTTGACACAGAAGTACCCCAATAAAATTGTTTATTCAAAAAATTCTCTAACTTGGTGCACACGCGGAGAAAGTTTATTGTTTCAACCAGCTAATTGAAGATTTAAATACAAATATTTGAAGCCAATTGTAATGTTTCTCTATTTGGGGTCATTCTTCTCACATATATCTCGGACCGCCATGAAGTACCATATTTCCACGGGTATGGGCATTTTCAAAGGGAACGCTGCCTATTCTCTTATTACTTTTGAGTCCCATAAAGTGCAGTTCGAATAAATATAGGCTTGCCCAATATAACATTGCGTCATTTCAGGCTATATATTCTAATATTATGATCTTACCAGTTATATCTGATTACGATTAGCGCATTTTCTGAAGTCTTAACTTCGAAGTTCTTAAACTATTTCTCTCAACTTCAATGTTATTAAACTCATGAATATCCTTCATAAGTCAGTTGCTCGTACTAAGATTGGTTTTCAATCTATAAAAGCGATACATAATTTGTTTTAGTAATTCTGTTTTTGCTAGGGATATCTATTTATTTTCCCTCAATTATAAAAATTTTAAATTTTTTCACTTGTGGAGTAGGAAAATATTTTGTTTATGAACATGAATACAAAAACAACAGCTGCTCCATCAGCTGATAAATCCGACCTCCGTAAAGGCACCAGTGTTGTATTAGTACACTGCACAAATATTATGGAAGATTTATATGGAAAAGTCTCAACAGAAATATTCTATATCATATCAGCCATATTTACTGTCTATGAACCAACGTAAACGATAACACAGACGGGCTAAATCGACGGAATGCTAGTCGATGGGTTTGGAGACGATTTATTGTTCGTCTAGTTGATATGTCCATTGCCATTGTACTAGGTTTAAAATGATAAATTTATTTTTTGGTAAATGTTACCACTAACCAATTAATTGGGGTTTTATACAAATTGCAAAAATGGGTAAAGTTGAATATGAGTTTTCCCGCATGAAAAATCTCAACAATATCTAGACAATTGGATTATATTTTCATAATAAACATTTGCCTTCTTTTTAATAGTATTAAATCTGTCAGGCCGATGTATCATCCCCTTAAAGGGATGAACGCAAGAACTGATAGGTTTGACAGATTTAATACTTAAGATGAATACTATTTAGATGAAAATGGCAAATGTTTAGTGTGAAAATTCGATCAAACATGAACATATACGGGGTTAAATTTGTCAGATCGGTCTGTCAGTGTGTCATAATATATATATCTATATAAATATACGTAGTTGTTAATATCGAAAATTTCAATTTGATCGTAGACGATATACTTTCAATTAATATACAGGGTGGGCCATAAGGGTGTTGGCGATTTAAACATTCAATTCAAAAAAACTACGAAACATAAAAAAATATATTTGTATTTTTAAAAAGTAGAAGCATGGGAATTTTTAAGACTTAAAAATAATGTTGTCCAAATGGCTTCCCTCGGCTGCTTGACACTCTTGGAACCGAAGTCGCAAATTTTGGAAAACTCGTTGAAAAGTTGTTCTCGGTATTTTGTTACTTTCCTGAATAATGTTCTTCTTCAACTGCTCTAAATTGGTCGGATTATTCTCGTAGACTACCGATTTGAGGTAGCCTCATAGGAAATACTCGCATGGAGAAAGATCGGGGCTACGTGGGGGTCATTCAATATCCCCACTTTTCGAAATGAGTTTTCCTGGAAAAACATTTTTCAGCAGCTCTATGGATACCCTAGCCGTATGACATGTGGCCCCATCCTGTTGAAACTACATCCTCAAGGTATTGCCTTGAAGTTCTTGCAAAGCTGGCACCAAAAAGTCTGCTAGCATGTTGCAATAATTGTTCGCTCTAACCATCATCGCATGCCCTCTTTCGTTCTCAAAAAAGTATGGTCCAATAATACCGGTTGACGTTATCCCAGCCCACACGAAAAGCTTAGGGCTGTGAAGTGGACGTTCATGCAAGCGTCGGGGATTAGTCTTGGACCAGAACCGACAATTTTGCTTGTTCACATGGCCACTAAGGTGAAAATTGGCCTCATCACTAAAAATCACGTTGTTGAAATTGTTGAACCGCTCTAGCATCAAGTTGACAAAGTTAAGTCGGTTATTGGCATCATCGGGTTTTAATTCTTGGACTATCTGAATCTTATAAGCCTTCAAATGCAAATCACGTTTCAAAATTCGTCGTAAAGTTGTTCTTTTGACATCCAAAGACTGACTTCTCTTACGTGTTGACTGTTGCGGATTTCGCTGAACTGAAACCCGAACACGCTCCACAATGTCGGCTGATCTTGCAGAAACTGGGCGACAACGAACCTTAATTGGTACTGTTGAGCCGGTTGTTTCGAACATTCTGATCCATTTTCGTATCACTTTGGCGCTTGGAACTTCACTTAAATCGTGTAAACCGTGTTCATGTCGATACAAACGTCGTGCAGTAATCACTGATTTATTGTTTTCGTAATACGCTCGGACACAAAATGCACGCTGCACTCCCGTGTACGGCTCCATGGCGACTAAATTTCCAGGAAGCTGTGCAGCGAACAACATATCCCCCCGCCACCCCGCGCCGCGCATTACCGAGAACTGAATATTTAAACCGCCAACACCCTTATGGCCCACCCTGTATAACTAATAGAACATTGTTGATGGTATCTAAGTTTTAAATAATTTCCTGTTTAACTATATCGATATTCAGATGTGATTACATCGGTGAAAGCGTTAACTCTGATTCTGCACACACATCTCTGTCGATTAATTTTGGCAATTCATAGCATCATACAGGGTGGCGCATCGATTGCACCACAATAAGAAATTCATATAACTTTTTTTAATCAATGTATAGGTATTTCATTTTTTATTGTGTAGAAAATGCAATTTTTTTATGTAAATAATTGGTCTTGAACATGACAGACGTAACCCTATAAAAAAAAGTCTGTTGCCGTCATTTTGGGTGTTACACCGTAGTGCGATTCGTGCTCCACCCTGTATGTAAAACTTACATGTGTTATTGTACCTTGCAAAAGTGAGCGTTTACATTGTATTTGGTGTACACTTACGTTACTATTTGCTTTAGGTCCAAATGTATGCGACATCTGAAGGAGTTATGATTTTTGGCAGGGCACATCTTCCAATAACAATTCTACTTATTTCCTCTTCTGAAACTTTGAAAATATTTCAAATGATATTGGAAATTATTTGAGTATATGTAAAGAAATATTGTAAAACGTGTAAGTGCCAAAAATTATTGTTTTCCCGTTTCTATTTCTATTATTTGACAATTCAAATTAGAGATATCAACACATTACTTAAAGAGTTCATCAATAACTTGATTACTAATACCTAAGAGATTTAGTTACTAAAAATTAAAATAGTTATTTTTAACTGTTTTAAGTTCACAACGTATTTCTTTAAATACGCAGACTTTGTTTCGCGTATACCCTTAGTTGCTAACAATTAGAATAGTAATTTTCAAAATTTTAAAACCAACTATGTAATTCTATTTTAGTTGTAGTTATAAAATACAGTTTTTATTAATATATCCTTGCGAATATTATTTGTGGCACGCAGACGCAAGTTTACACGCAAACTACCATAATGCAATTTAAGCGTTTCTGATTGATTGGGACATAGAGTTACTTTAAGACAAACTACTTAGCAAATAAAAAAAAGTTTAGTTTTTCCCACCATTCTTATTCCGAATCGTTGCAAATGCCGTTTTCGATTTATAGTTATTGTCGAATTTAGTTTCATTGTCCATTAATTTATTTTTTAAATATTGCTGCGTACTTCACTGAGTTGAAAATTTGTGTCTTTGTATATTCCACAACATTTAACACTGCCATCCGCGTGTTTTTAGTAGTGCGTTTAGAAAAGGATATGGTAGAATGACATATAAAGATCGGTTCGCAACATCTTAGTTCTGATGTGGCAAAGAGTCATATTCCTAATAAGAATATGTGTGCAATTTTTTGCCTCATCCGTTTCATATTGACATCGGTTTTAGAAAATATTGCCAAGTGCTTAATAAACCAACAATCAAATTGAATATCGGAATTTTATAATTTTCGTCGCCAAAAGCACTTTAAAATCGCCACATCTCACAACACTACTAACCACTACCATTACAAAGTAAATAACATATTCCAGATGGAAAATATATATCTTGGTCTAAACATATCCGTCCGCCCGTTTTGAATTGGGAGTCTGAAATTTTGCTCAGGGATGTTCCATAGTTATAACTTATAAATTTTCACATAGTATTGTATAGATACTGAAGCACCATGCCAATTAATATATTTTTTAATGAGACCGCCCTAATTTGTGGTCTCGGAGGGCATCAGAAAGTTAAAATGTTGCTTTTTGATTAAGTTTTAATTCAGAATATTTTTTTGCAGCAACACAAAAGGGCGCTAGGTGAAGGTATATATAAATCAGTTAATCTGACTAAAACTAGTGCTAGTTCTGGTCCTCGTCAATGCTGAAGAAGACTGCAGCAACATATTGAAGTTTCTGCCAATAAGGTCTATATCATTGGGATGTGCAAGGAGCATATGACCCAAGAGGTCACACGATGAACCTTACGTCGACTTTGGCTTTATTGAAGATTTAGCAGATATGCCAAATTTGGTCATATGTGTCGAAGAAAAGGTGAAGTGTCGTTGTGTTTTCATTTGGTGATTTCCAGAATTTGCAACAGTGTAAATATCTCTTGGTTTACCAGATCCAGAGATAAGGTGCAATCATATCAGCTACAATAGGTTTTAGTCTTTTGCACACCACATTCCACAGAACTGTACGAGTATTACGCCATGGGTAAAAAACTGAAACAGCCATATTTCCTACACACGCAAGGATTTTGATTTTTCCAATCATTGGGCATGCAGTCCTTGAACCAAATCGTGATTAGAAACTGATGCAATGGTTTTGTATAGTTCTGCCGGTAGACTATTAATAACAGCGGCTTAGTTGTTATTCTGCCATGATACGGCACTTCTGATCTCGCTTTGGTCCGGTGCTAGGCAATTTATGCCATCATCGGCAATTGGGGCGATTTCTTCAGTTGTGTTACCATTCGGAACTAGAAGCATATAACAATGACCTCTCCATAATTGCAACACTTTCTGTATATCTGAGACCAGATTTCCATAGCTATTTTAATAGGCAGAAGACGGAGTCCCATACCCTTTGCTTTCAATCATTTGGTAGAATTTTCGATCTTCATATCTATCCCCACATCTTTCAATACGGTCACTCTTCCACAACCGTTTGTTCCGCCTACAAAGTCGGTGTGCCTTCCTTCTCCTAATAGCCCTCTCTAACTGGACAAGTTACAATTGGCTGCAGCGTTACTTTATATGCGGCATTTTCCTTAGACGTTATACGACTCTTTTCTGCATATTATGGGTTGCTTGAACGCTGTTTTCAATACACAATTATTGTTTTTATGGCAGTTCATTGCTACTGTGCGTCAGGAACCTCACGACTGTGGTAGCATTTGAGAGAACTTAGTAGCTTTGTGATATCCTTGGGCTTAGTTATGTACGTTTTTTTTTCTGCTGAATCTCGTGCATACCTTATCAGCAACCAGTTGGTGATTCGCATCTGTGATATCACCACGGATCATATGCACGTTCCTTATGGTAGAAGTAAAGAATGTGTTTCGTCTATTACTACGTGATCAATACGGTTCCTTGTGTTATGATCAGAAAACAGCCAAATTGCCTTGTGAATGTCTTTATGCGGGAATCTGGTTCCACTTATTACCATGTTATGTTCTTTATCGAAAGAAATTAGCTTGAAACCGTTTTCGGTGATGTTGCTACGTAGACTGAAATTTCGTGCTTTTAGACTAAGAACTTTTGCCTTCCTGTATTGGCATTAAAATCCCCCCGAACAATTTTCAGGCCGTGGTCAGGGCAGCGGTCATATGATTATTCTCACCATAGAATGTATCTTTGGTCTCCTCTTCTTTATATTTCGACGGGGATGAATAAATATTTCTCTTTCATATGGATAGTGGCTATACGGTTACTTATGGGTCTGAATTGCTGGACAAGGTGTCGAAGTCTCTCGCTCACATCAAATCCTCCTGTTGCAGATGCTTAGGTGCGTAAACTTCAGATGCGAAATAACGCATGGGAAAAAGTTCATAGTGTCTAAATCAAGATTGCGTGGAGACCAATTTACGACGTGTGTTTAAAAAATAAGGTGAGTCTCAATTTTTCTCAAAAAATATTTATTTATTCACTAATTTCTATTTTATCTCCTTCGAAATAGTCTCACTCAGCTATAATACACATGTGCCAACGGGTTTTCCAGTCCTCGAAGCAGTTCTGATATGCACTTTTTGGTATGCCCTTAAACTCTCTGAGCGATTCGGTTTTTATCTCCTCAATCGTCGCAAAGCGCTGTCCTTTCATTCGTCTATTCAATCTTGGGAACAGACAGAAGTCGCAGGGGGCCAAATCTGGTGAATACGGTGGCTGAGGCATGATAACGGTGTTGTTTTTGGCCAAGTAATTCTTACAAGCAAAGATGAGTGAGCAGGTGCATTATCATGATGCAAAAGCCATGAATATTTTTTCCACTATTCCGGACGTATTGCTTCACGCAAACGGCACATAACTTCAAGGTAAGGAGTATTACCTTACGACCTTGTGGTAAGAACTCCTGATGCACTACGCCATGGTAATCGAAGAAAACAGTGAAAAAAACCTTGACATTTGTTCGAACTTGACGTGCTTTTTTTGGTCTTCGCTCTCCTGGACTCTTCCATTGGGACGATTGAGCTTTGGTTTTGATCTCATAACCATATACCCATGATTTGTCACCAGTTATGACCCTTTTAAGGAAATCTGGGCGTCATTGTCTGTTGACGCCATTCAACAATTCCTGAGCGATGCTCATGCGACGTTGTTTTTGGTCAAAATTCAGCAATTTTGGAACGGACTTCGTTGCCACAAGCCTCATGTCCAAAATTTCCGAAAAGATTGTATGGCATGAGCCAACCGATATGTCGACATCTTCAGCAACTTCTCGAATTGTGATTCGATGATTCTCCATAACAATTCTCTTCACTTTTTCAACATTTGCGTCGGTTGTTGATGTGCTGGGGCGTCCAGAGCGAGCGTCGTCATTCACATCTTCTCGACCTTCTGTGAAAAGTTTGTATCACTTGTAAAATTTATCTTATTTTTTGAACACACCTCGCATGTCACCTCTAATGGAGATAAATTTGCCAGGGGAAATTGCACGAAGCCGTGACAGAGGCGTTTTGGACGTGTGCATCGCTGCTTCTTCCTGCTGGAATCATGTTCTCTGAATTCAATATAATTGCTTGGCTCCTTTCATCTTCAAAAAAGTAAGCGCCGATAATTCCCTGCGACAACATCGCAGCCCATGTGGTCACTTTAGGCGAATGAAAAGTTTTCTAATGCTGCTCTGCAGATTCGTTCCACTCCAATAGTGGCAGTTCTATTTATTTACGTGTCCACTAATACGAAAATGAGCTTATACGGAAATAAGATGTTGGTAAACGCTGAAAAGAGCTTAATTGCCTGATTTACGAAATCAAGCATCTGACTGGAATCCCGGCTTTGATTCTTGCGTCAATTGAATTTTATTGCGGTGTGGCTTTAGATCTTTGTGCAAAGTGGGGTGTAATGCACAGTTGAAATTCTCTCTCCAAGTTTTCTACTTTGGTCTTTTTTTTTGATTTGATTAGTGTTAAACTTGGTCTGTTTAAATTTTTTGAATAATACTAAGAAGGATGTAAAACTCTCGCACACACAAAGCGTGTTGCGCCCCCGAGAAACGCTGCATGGGGACTAAATTTCCAAGAGGCAGGTTACCGATTGACTTACCCCCACCGTCTCTTCCCTTACCCCCACAAACGTAAATTTTCTTCCCATTCGGAGTCAGTTGTAAATTTTCCAATGTTTAACGCCCTATTATTTTATAGTTTGGGTATTATCTCCAAACATAACTCATATATTGTATGAGTAGCTTCCTGACTGTAGTTTCAGAGGGGAAATATTAACTCTGAAATGACACCCCTACAGCACTTATAATCCTTTAAACGCCGGAGAATAAGTCTAAGTTCAAAATAAGTTCACTTAAAATTTTAATTTTTTCTGCAAAATTGAAAAATTATTTTAAAAACTTACAGAATTTTATACACAGACATATGCATATGTCGATATGTATGTGTCGCTGTTTGGGCATTTCGATAAGCTTTTTAATGATATCCTGTCGTCCTGATACGACTAAAAATTAGTGACATAGGACACATCGTATGTTTATGGTTTGCTATCTCGTAGCTCGGTAAGCTTGAACTTCGGGTTAATTTTTTTCTGTGGTAAAAATTAAGGTCGACGAGACCTAGCACTACTCGTAGAGCAGACTTAGCTCAAGTCTTTACTGAGTTTAAGCATTATTTTCTCACCAAAAATCTAAATTTAATCAACACAAAAAATTTATTTTTGCCTTTGCATACAAAACAGCAAACTTTTCGCCATTTTAAGCACTGTAGCTCAAACTCGAAGAATCAAACTTGGCATGAGGATTTGACAGGCGTCGTTTGAAGGCAAAGAGGTTATATTTACAAATGAGAGAAAACCATTCTTTCATGTTGCCGAAAAATTTCTCACTCATTATAATTCCGCCGAATATCTGCAATATCATCAACATTACACAAAAATTATTTGCGTTTTTGTATTAAAAAAACACTTGTAAACATTGTTACACATTAATTTGTTATGGCAACGCTGCAATCCAATTCCTTCTCGTCTGCTTTCTTTCTAGTCGCCTTATTTCTAATAATACGCCATGAGCGGATCGTTTGCTCTTGTTTATAAATAAACAAATAAATAAAGGGCATCCCAACAAGAACGCAAGATTTAAATTTGGCACCATTCGAAGTGTCATTGTTTGATATTTGAACAATTGTTATTGTTTGCTAGTGGAAGGTGCGATGTTAGTAATAATGGAACGCTACATGAATGAACAACGCATTCTCATTTTGAAATTGTTTTACCAAAATGGTGAAAGTTTTGCGGCTACAGTTCTCAAATTGCGATCAATCTGGGGTCACAATAATGCTCCAAAAGAGTCAACTGTAAATAGATTAATGGATAAATTTTCCAAAACTGAGTCTGTTAGTGATGTAAAAGTGATGTAAAGACAACAACGCGCCTTCGACCAGGTCGATCGACCGAAAATGTCGCAGCTGTACGTGATGATGTCGCTCAAACTCCATCCATCTCAATTCGACATCGAGCTCAGCAAATTGGTGTCTCTAAATCCACTATGCATCGAATTTTGACGAAAGATTTGCATCTTCATGCATACAAAGTTCAATTGACTCAGGAACTGAAGCCAGTCGACCATGGGCAGCGAAAGGAGTTCGTTAATTGGGTATTGGAGAGACAACATGACAAATGCTGATTTTGTCGATAAAATCATCTTCAACGACGAGCCCATTGCCATCTTGATGGCTTCGTCAGTAGGCAGAATTGTTGCATTTGTGGTGAGGAAAATCCTTGAGTGATTCACGAGAAGCAAATGCATCCTCAACGTGTCACTGTGTGGTGTGGATTTTAGGCTGGAGGACTCACTGGACCTTTTTTATGAAAATGAGTCAATGGTGTTTGGTATCGTGAAATGATAACCAGTTTTTTTCGTGCCTAGAATCGAAGAAATGAATGTAGAGGGCATGTGGTTTCACCACGACGGCGCCACTTGTCATACAGACAGAGAAACAATTCAATCTTGCGTTCTTGTTGGGACACCCTTTATAATCTCTTAGTCAAAGGTTGCCACTTTCTATAAGGAATATCGGATTTTTTTTAAACAACACCTGTGTTAGGCTGTGAGCTTATTGATCGACGTGTTGCCTGCCTTATGACGAAGCGGGTCTAACCCTCGTTGTAATGCTTTGACTATACAAATACAGTGGGTTTAGAAAGTGATGCCAATTTTTATAACAATGACCATTTTCTTAGTAAAAACGTATATTTTTCCTTTTAACCATACTCCGCAAGGAAAGCTCATTAACCCTAGTATAAACCAATTTTTTTTTATATTTAAATTTATTATAACCTACATAAAAATTAGTACCTCTCCGTTGGTACCAGTCACGGGCGATTTTCCTTCATTACTGCCATTTAAAATTAATTAAAAATGTGCTTTGTGAATACGTTGATGCATTTTGCTTCAACAACAGTTGATTGAGTCCAGCTTTGCCAATAGTTGCAGCATACTTGATATGGCGCTAATGAAAGCGTTTTTAGTTGACGTGGGTACAATGCTGTCGTTGCAATTTATCAAGTCTTTTTGTTGTTGAGCTAAAACATTAATCGATACAGCCAGACAAGTTACTTCGTCGACACATCCAGGCGGGCAATCTGGAACATTTGAGCTATCCAAGAAGAGTTCTCTGCAGATTGGTAGTACTTCTGGGGCAATTGCCTGAATGAGCGTCTGCAACTTCTCTACTGCGGAGCGCATTTCGGCTTTGGCCAAAATGGTGTTAGGCCCACATACCGCGATTTTAGCCTGAATATTCGAATTCAATGTTGTCACTTCAATACTTAGATATGGTGGAGGCTTTGATGGTGGGTAAGTGGGTACGCCAGGCTGGCCGGGGGGTCCTGGTTTGCCGGGCTGGCCGGCCTGACCATCTCTGCCTGGAGCGCCATCCTTACCATTTGCTCCAGGTGGTCCAATGGGGCCTTGTTTGCCATCTGCACCAGTGCAGCCTGGTGCACCGGGACGTCCATCATTACCAGGTTCTCCAGCACAACCTGGTTCGCCTTTAGGCCCCTGAGGTCCAGGTTCCCCCGTAGGGCCTACAGGGCCGGCGGGTCCTGTGTCGCCCGATCTTCCCGGTGGACCTGGCGGTCCAGGTGGGCCGGGTTTACAGGGTGAAGGCTCTGGCCGGATGCCACGAAGTGCCGTGCAGCTGGTGCATAGTAATGCTAAAAGAACGAATTGTTTCCAACGATATGAATAAATATCGTAACAAAATCTTTTGTAACTTACCAGCAAAAATTATATGAATCATATAATTCCACATTTTTAAAATGCCTTCAAATATTCTTTGTGAAACCGGCAATGCGAAATTAAAGTCTGAAAAATTTGCTGTCAAATGTTGAGTTTATATAGGGCTAGCCTTTCAGATGTTAGATGAATTGTCTTAATTTAAATTTAGCAATTATTTGTACAACTGATTAACTAGAGCGATGTTAACAAATACCAATTTGCAAAAAAAAGGATGGTATTTAATGCATACAAAATACATTCGAATTCTCTTCCGGCAAACATACACGGAGACAAAAATCAAATACCAAGCTTTTTCAGAAAATCGCGTTCGGTGCTAGGGTTAATTCTAAGTTTGTTTTCATGAAAATTTTTGAGAGACATCAGTTTGTTCGCTATGAAATGTTTGCAATTGTTTTCATGCTTTCATCTGGAAGAATGACGATATATATTATTTGATATGAGTATCTTTTAACTAATATAAACTAATAAACTAATTTATAAAGATAAAAATGGACGACGTTGCCATGCTCATTCTGATACCTCCCATACAAATTGACCGAGTCATCGAAATTTGATTTTCCGCATTATTCGTAACCTGAAGTTAATTAAGTTCTTGTCAATTATATTGCGTTATAATTCTGGGTAAAATGTCAGAAAATCGACTAAGTAACGACGCCCTATTTGGTATCTCCAATACAAATTACCATATTTAACGTATATAAGAGGTGTCCCAACAAGAACGCAAGATTTAAATGACTGATGCAGCAATTGAATTGTTTCTCTGGCTGTATGACATGTGGCGCCGTCTTGTTGAAACCACATGCCCTCTACATTCATTTCTTCGATTCTAGGCACGAAAAAAACTGGTTATCATTTCACGATACCGAACATCATTGACTGTTTGCGCTTTACATGCCTCATTTTCATAAAAAAAAGGTCCAATGATTCCTCCAGCCCAAAATCCACACCGCACAGTGACACATTGAGGATGCATTTGCGTCTCGTGAATCTCTCGAGGATTTTCCTCACCACAAATGCGGCAATTCTGTCTATTGACGAAGCCATCAAGATGGAAATGGGCCTCGCCACTGAAGATGATTTTATCGGCAAAATCAGAATTTTCATGTTGTCTCTCCAATACCCATTTAACGAACTCCCTTCGCTGTCCATGGTCAGCTGGCTTCAGTTCCTGAGTCAATTGAGCTTTGTATGCATGAAGATGCAAATCTTTCGTCAAAATTCGCTGCATAGTGGATTTGGAGACACCAATTTACTGAGCTCGGTGTCGAATTGAGGTGGATGGAGTTTAAGCGACATCATCACGTACAGCTGCAACATTTTCGGTCGATTGACCTGGTCGATGGCACGTTTTTGTCTTTACATCACTAACAGACCCATTTTTGCCAAATTTATCCATTAATCTCTTTACAGTTGACTCTTTTGGAGCATTATTGTGACCCCAAATTGATCGCAATTTGCGAACTGTAGCCGCAAAACTTTCACCATTTTTGTAAAACAATTTCACAATAAGAATGCGTTGTTCATTCGTGTAGCGCTCCATTTTTACTAACCTCGTACCTTCTACTAGCAAACAATAACAATTGTTCAAATGTCAAACAATGACACTTCGAACGGCGCCACATTTAAATCTTGCGTTCTTGTTGGGACACCCTTTAGCATATAGCATAATAGCATTAACGTCTGTGAAAGTCTCACAAAATTGAATTCATGAGTTACTTTTAGCCGTTTTAAACTTCCTTTTATGCTGGTTTAAAATCTCTGGTTTTAAATCTGGTTTTAAATCTCCTGGTTGACTTGTTTCCTTGATCGGTTGGCCCTTCTGGTCAGTTGCCTTGTACATCTGCGTTTTTTAGACAAATTGATTGTTTAGCGTATAGACTGCGATCTTTTGACGAGACACGTGTCGGGGCAAGTTTTGTTAATCGGTAATTACGATGCGTTTCCACGTCATTTCAAATTTAGCAATATTCAGACAATCCAAGAAGTATGTACTCGTATTCACAAGAATCTGCAGCGTCTTGGCACCAGATTCTGTCTATTCCCCATATTATTATTGAATACAATCCAAAACCATTGGATTCTTTGAGGAAACCGGGCGGCATCTTTAGAGCTCACGATAGTTTCGCAAAACTGATTTCATGACTTACGTTCGGTTCTTTTAAATTCACTCTTGTCCTGGTTTAAATTAAGGTTCTGGGTGTCCCCGTCGAATGTGCTACCTTGATCGTAACGTTTTTCAGGTGGATCGATTGTTTGCCAAATAAGTTGCGACATTTTCCCCCATGCGTAGAACCCTCGCTCTATTAAACAAGATTCTCGATATTGGTGATCCTAGATGAAATGCAAAAATGTTCAGGCAATAAGGAAAGTACGTGCCTATAAGAATCTTCAGCGTGTCGGTACCAGTTTTTGTTTCAATTTCACTCTCCATCTGTTGATTGAATATAACCAAACCTTTGAATTCTTTCAAACTAAATTACGAAAGCGTCCTTGATAGTCTCAAAATAAGTGATTCGTTGCATACATTTGGAGTTTTTAAGTTCGATTTTATACTGGTTTAAGCTGGTTCTCTCTGCGTCCCACTCGAATTGGCTCTATGTAAACCTATGTGAAACCATTGCACAGAACCCACGTCTTCTCATGAGCAATATTTTCGATGTTGATGATCGCAGGCGATATCCAGGACATATGGAATGCAGTAAAATTCAGTTGATTGGAGCCTATGTAGTCATATGATCATAATCTGATGGATATCTGATATATTTATTCCATTCCCATCTTGTCATTGGATGAAATCTAAAAATGTTAAATGATGATAAATTATTTGATCTATCGTATAAACATTTGGCTGTTTTAAATTCGTTTTGTACTCTTTGAAACTGGCTAATATCCCTATTAACTGATGAATGACTCTGGATTGTTTGGGCCAGTTGAGCAGACTAAGATCTCTTATCCGGATATATGGACAAGAATCTTCTGGACAGGATTCTCGATATCGCTGATCTCAATTGGCTGCCAACGCATCACAAATGACGACTACGTCGAATGTTCGTTCATTTTAAGTTTATTCTTTTGCTCGAAGAAACAATTGAAGGTCAGAGCCGACCTGCAACCTGGACTCTGTTAATCGGTTGGCACAGAAGTTCAGAAGTTCCGGCGTCGCCATATTAATTAATTAATGATATTAATTTCTACGAATTTGACTAAGAGAAATTTATTAGAAAAATAATTACACAAAATTTTAAAATTGTTCGTTGGAATCGTTGTAAATTAATGGGAGTTGTAGTGTCCACCTGCCAAACAGACGGACATGACTCAATCGTCCTGCACAAATTTGATGCCTACGCATTAAAGTTATTCTCTTATTAGGCGACATCTATGAGGGGGAGGGTATACATAATATAGAGTATTTAAAAAAGAAGATTGATTTAGAAAAAATACTTGTTTAAGTTAAATTCAACAGGGTATTTTTTCCCCACTAATAATTCCAAGTCCGGAATTTTTCTTTCACCACTAATTATTCCAAGTCCTTTCCGTATCGCTCGATGGTAGATAGGGACAATAGGAATGCCGTTAATGACAATTTTGCATTTTCATAAATAGCTTCACAACTTCATATCTTCTCCACAACGGAACTGAATCTATACCCGATGTCAATGAATAATCTGAAATTGTAAGGGCGTATTTTATTTTGACGAGGTTCTGTTACTTGCTTTGCATGTGAGAAAGTCAAGGCAAAGAAGACATGGGCAAGGGATTGGCACCATAAGAACCGTAGAAAGCTTATTCATACATTCGGTTTCCTTAGCTGTAAGTTGGGGCCCCCAACGCAGGTTCTGGCTCGGTATTGGAGATATGTAGGCACATGTAAATTTATTTCTGGCCTTGGCGCGTCCAATTTCAACAACCGATTTTCATTTGTTTTTTTCCAAAGGTTAAATGACTTTTTTTTAATTCTAATTTTAGATAAATCATATTTATAGGTATGAGTTCTAAAAACTGGCAAATATTTGATCATGTGCAGGGAATTAAACAGGTCTTGTTTGAAAAT
>JAHXMU010010418.1:0-11314 GCA_019455685.1 Philornis downsi
ATCCTTCTGTTTTTATCAAATTCTTTTTGTCGTTTTTGCTTCTCAATTTTGGATCCTTTGTGATATCCTTCACAATTAATTGTGGTTGCAACGAGTCAAACTTTAACCGGTTTTTTGTGTCTTTTTTACTTCACTGTAACCTTGTGGTTTTTATTTTAACTGTATTCACTGCACAACGGAAATGTTTAATTTTTCGTATCACTATCCTTTCTTCTTTTTATTTTTTTTTTTTTAAGAAAGGACAACCGACTGCGCCACTTTTATATTTAGTTTATTCGAAGCGATAAAAAAAACAACTTTTATTTATTTGACTTCTTTATTGGAGGAAGATGGAACTAAGACTCACTTATTTAATTTTCTTTTATTATAATCAAACTTATTGTTAACGTACATTTTTGTTAAGTCAGCTTTACAATTTTTGTTTACTTATTTCCCATGTTGATATTATTTCACAATTAAAATTAAACAGGTGCTATTCCTGGAATTGCGAATGAACAAATAATGGAATAATTCTAGTATTAAACTTTTCTGTTGATATGGGAACGGAAATGCAAAGTTTTGTTAAATTTAATTATTATTATGTTAAATTGGTACGGTTGCAATTCTGAGAATTGCGACCGAAAAATATTGGATTTGTATATTTATTTTATAGTTGCAATGAACTCATCAATTGGATCATTTTTTATGTATGTGGGTGAGTTTGTGTATGTAACTTGCGTGCCAACATAACGGAAGAAAGTGCGAAAATCGAACATACGTAACTCACGAAATTTGAAAATAACGTTATTTTTATCACACCTCGTGTATATGTAACAAACGCCAAAATGTCTTGCAATCCATCTAAATGGTATACCCAATAGAGTTTCCAAATTAAAATGTTTTAATTTTGATTGAAATTAATTTTTTCCATTCTGTAAAATAATTTATTATGTCTCGCTCTCTACAATGATGTTGATAACAATTTATGTAGACCATCAAGAATCACATTTACTCATAAAAATTTTGATATGAAATCAATAAAACTTTTAAAGATATTTGCAAGCAATTAGTTACACAATTCAAACACAATTGCTGCAAACACACAATCCAATAACTTCTTGCTCTTTCCATTATTTCTTATGCTTGAGGCATGAGAAAATATCACATGTATTACATTTTATAAGAGTATGTGATTGGGAGAGGTAGTCTTGCGTACAGCTCTTGATTGTTTATGAAAGGATATTTGGAAAAACAATGAAAAACTCTGCCTAAACATTAACTGACAGCTGGAAGACAAAATATGATATTATAATATCATATCAAATACAAACGAATCAAGAAACTTAGGACACACAACAGAGTAAACATGCATAGGAGTCACATCAAGTCAGACAATCATTCATACCAAGGGGGGTTATCTATGATTAGGTTGTGTTATTTCAATTTCTCAAACTATTTCTGAAATTCAAGCTGCCAAAGGCAACAAACAAGCAGAGAAACTGAAGAAACAAAACGCTGATAGATTTACTTATTGTATTCCCCAGAGTAATTGCTATGCACTGACTCTTAGAGAAGGTGTTTTCCAAAAATCGTAAGCATTGTGGAGCTCGTTAGAAAAATATATACATATAAGAAGTACATAGGAATAATAAATGCATTATTTATGCATGATATTCCGAACGTCGCGGTTTAAAATGCATTCACTAGACTTGTCGATCACTTAACTACTCGAAGTTTAACGGCCACTTCGAGGTGACAGCCGCTCAAAAGCAAATCAATTACTGCATCAAGAATTGAAACCGCGATGATGCGAACGATAGCCACGTAACATCAGTACGTAACATCGCACCACGGTCGTTCACTTGCACTTGCACTTTCACTAGAATGACGCGATATGCACCGTTCGATAACTTGTTGCCATTCCCATTACGCCTCTTTCATAGAAACCCTCTTCCTTATCAGCAAAAAAGTTGGGACAATCGTTTTTCACTAACAAAATTATTCGTCATAGACTGAAACTGATAGTAACCACTACAAAGACTATCGATGTGTGTGGTCTGGTGTTGTGCTGATAAAGCATAATTCCTCTTTTGTTGGCCGCTTCTGGGCCATTGATTCCTTCAGACGATGCGGCAAAAATTATATGAAGCTACGGCCAAGTTTGATATTCCTATGAAGAAAAGATTTTCTAAAAATCGTAAGCATTGTAAAGAGCATTAAAATGTATATAAGATATAGTAAAAGGTTATCCATTGTTTCTCCATAACATTAAAGGCTTTATTCAGCATAATTAGAGTGATCCGATTTAGATCAAAAATATACCAATTTGCTTTATAACTTGTTGCCATTTTGAAGGCAGTTTCATTATGCCTCTCTCATGGAAACCCTCATCCCTCTATTGGCAAAAGAACAATAGATTTTCACAAACTTTACTTAAGGCGAATTTTTCACCAGTAAAATCATTCGTCGAAGATAACAACTCGGTGCCAGGTGGACGCTTAAGAATCTTTCAATCAAGCTCCCGGAGCTTCTGGTGACTCCCAATCGATGTGTGTGGCCTGGCGTTGTCCTGATGGAACACAATTTGTCTACTATTGGCCAAAGCTGGTCGCTTCTGGGCGATTGTTTGCCATACCAAATGAGGATTTAGGCAGGACGACAGTCTATCATACGACCTCTTCAACATACTCGTACTGTTGGAGTTGATTATGCGAAAAGCTGAAGTTAACACGACTGGCACCTTCTTTACTAAAAGCCACATGTTACTCGCATATGCAGATGACATATGTACACATTATTGGCGGATAACAGCGAGATGTTACTGCAGTCTTCCCAAGCATCGAGAAGGAAGCAGCGAAAATGGGTCAGGTGGTAAAAAGGGACATAACAGAGTTATTGGTTTCAACGAACATAGAATATACTCGTTTGGGACGCTGTGTGAACGTTGACAACTGTAATTTTGAAGTGGGGGAAGAATTCATCCACCTCGGTTCCCCTGTACACAAAACGAATAATATCAGCATGGAGATAAAGAGGAGAGTATTGCTTGTTAACAGATGTTACTATGGACTAAGCAAGCGATTCAGTGATAAAGCCCTCTCTCGTCAAACAAAAATCCGACTGTATCAGACGTTGGTTCTACCTGTCTTGTTATATTGCGCAGAATCCTGGGTTATGACGCTAGCGGATGAATCAGTACTGCAAATTTCGAGAGGAAAATACTCCGGAAAATATATGACATTGCATGAACAATGAGCCGTATGAGCTATATCCCGACATCGACGTGGTCAAACGCTTTGATATACAGCGATTGCGTTGGCTGGGTCACATTATGCGGATGGACCCAAATACTCCGGCAGGGAAAGTTTTCGACAACGAACACGATGAACGGCGCAGAAGAGGGTGACCAAAACTTCGTTGGAAGTACCAGGCTTTTGAAATACTATCGGAACTTGGTGTGACGAATTGGAGGAGAAGTGAGGAAGATCGAAGCGATTGGAATTATTTTTTACAGTCGCCACCTAAGAAGGCTGGGAAGCAGCTCATAAGTGATGATGTCCTGCCAATTCCATCAAATACACCGCAGAGCTTTCCTGACTGCCAATCATAGGTTGACCAGGGCGATTCGCCCACGACCGTTTTCACTTGATGCTGTCATACCTGCTTCACTTTCCGTCACCAATCACTGCTTCAGAAATGGGTCGATTTTTCAGTAACGAGTCTACTATGTCTTTGAATTTTTGCTGTGTTAACTCTTGAGGTACCCATGCATCGAGCTCCTTTTTGCAGCCAGCCGTATTCAGATGATTCCAAACGGTTCTAGGCATTCGAAACGTTGGCGGTCGGACTTGACGATTTGCATTATTCTATCGTCGTTTTCGACAATTGGCCTTCCAGAGTGTAGTGCATCTTTGCCATCAAAATTACCGAAATAGAACTGATCAAATCAAAATTGCGCGTGATTGGCTGTTACGATATCAGGATTTTCAGTTGTCTGGCTTGCTTTTTCGAATGAAATTGTACAATGCAGGAAAATAATGGATTTATTTTTACTATATCTTATATATCATATCATATATCTAAAAATTAATTTTAATTTAAATTTATTGGTAATTTTTTTGCTGCATATCTCGAAAAATAGATCTAATCGTCAAACTAATCAAATTTTGTGCCAAAAAATTAAATTTCCTTTTTCAAAGGAACAAAATTTTCGAGTCTAATCTCGAGATTCCTAAATGGTCACAAAATTAAAAAAAATAGCTAAAATAGAAAAATATCTCTATCTCTGAATTAAAGCGTTCAACAAATGTTGACCCCATAGACATGCAATGCTAGTGATTTTCGCCCTTCGTCCTAAATTTTCCAAAAGTTTACTGTGTGTGAATGAAAAACATAAAGTTAAAACTCGTGTATGTGTTATGTCGTTCACTTTTATCTACTGTGTGTCATTGAAAAGCAATACAATGAATAAAATTTAGGTTCCTACAGCTTATCTATCAGAAATTTTAGAGAAAAATCGGTTAATTTATGCGGAAAGTTCTAGGAGAGTGACAATGATCCGAAAGCTTGTATAAATTTTGATTGAGTATAGTGAAAAATAGACTTTCAAACCCAAATCGACGTGTACAATTTTCCTTGTGATTGAGTAACACATGTCCAATCGCTGAGAACGGCGACGAATTGACATTTCACGATCGTCATTAACACTGGTCGCTACGGCTGCAATATTTTCTTCAGTACGCTTTCTACGCATGCGAGTCGATGGTTTTATGTCCAACAAAGTAAATTTGGTGCGAAATTTTGAGTAACAGACAGCACGAATTATTGATTCAGCAGATCGATTATGACGACCATAAAATGGTCGTATCAAACGCCACACATTTGTCACAGAGCACGAATTTTGATAATAAATTTCAACGATTTGCAATCGTTACTCTACACTGTACACTTTTGACTTTGACAGATGACGTTTGGACGCCATTAACAACCAGTGCTGCCAACCTGAAAAACTTAAATCTTAAAAAATCACCCTGTATAAATTTAGATAAAATTATAAAAGATTTCATGATTTCATTAGTATTTGCGAATATGAAATATGTAATCAAAAAGTTTTCTGTTCTTTCAGGCACATAAAATTGTGCACTAGAAAATTCCTGAATATTTTTCTGATACATTTATTTACTTAATTCTACTTCGAACTAAAGAGGTTTCAAAATACTGTATCTAAGTCGCAACGTACCCATCCACATAATAGTAGCCCCGCATTGCAATGCCATAAAAGGCATAGCATACTTTATGGTCAGATATTAACAGAAATCTTTGTGAAATTAATTCGTCATTTGTCGTTGTGAGACACAATAAGGGCAAACTATATAAATATCACAACGGACAACGACAATGGCAACTACGACATTAGTTATTCCAACATATAATAATTTCATTACAGTCAAATTAGTCATTATGCCTAATGCGGGAACGGTCGTTATGTTCTTCAGGCATATGAATTACTAACGACTTAATTTACTATTATGTCTAAAGCTATTTGTAAAGGAAGAAACTAAGTGGTCGTCTTACTAAATTGTCAGGACAAAGTCCACATAAGTCATTTAACGAAATTCGGCTCCAGGCAAATCTATAATGAGATTGTTTTCCCTTCATATGGAAAACTGGTAGGAATATTTATATATTTGAAGGAGTCTAAAAATAAAATGCGAAAGCTCTTTAACTGTTAACATCATTCAAGCTATAATTGAAACTATGAAAAAATGGGAGAATGGGAATTGCAATAAGTAAGATATTATTTGAAATAACAAGAAAGTGCTATATTGAAAAGTAAAACAGTAAAAAAGATGTTAATGACGGTAACAACATAGCTGAAAATGAAATCATTTTGTCACTTATTAGTTTGAAAACCTATTTAGAAGGTAAAAGTAATTACTTAGAAACATTGGAAAAAGTAAATCGGTTCCCTAGATACAGGTAATTACCGCTTCATCGTACAATAGCATTCAATTCAGGTCATAGCATTTTTCCCTAGCAAAATCGCAAAAGTGGAAAGCGAAACTTTATTTATGTTACTGTTTCATTTGGGTAGTGGGTGGCGCTTTTTTCGTCGAAAATTCTAGGATGATCTTACGTAGCGTTAAGAGTATGGTCCACCCACTCAATCACAGTTCACTTACCCCCGGTTTTCAAAAAGGGTAAAATATTCGATCTGCTCTCTGTCTACAATTCGTATTATAGCCAAGAGCCAGTTTGAATTAGTTCTGACGGGATTGCGCTTAGAAAGCCTGAAGAGAAATCCTAGGACTGAAACGCACAAATAAGCAATACAAGTTTTTTTATATCTCAAAAAAATTGAGAGCTTAGTTACGAAAAAGATAAAATTCTAGATGTATTTCAAGGCAGAAAGCGTACCCTTCATATAATATAAAAAATGTTCAAAAAATCGTCAAATGAAAATCGCTAAAATATGAATGTACTCGTATCTGCATTTTTTTCTAATCGCAAAAAAAATTGAATTGAAAGTAGTACGTTTTTCCAATTATCTACAACACAATACCAATTTCTTTAAATCGCCAAAATAAAAAAAAAACGGTCAAACAAGAATTGGTCTATATACACATACCATCCGATTGGATAAACCAAATGACTTTTTTCCCAAAAAATATTCAAAAAGCGTCAAATAAAAATCGCAAAAATACGGAAATACGCCTAAGCCGGAATGCGAGGAGTTCAATTGAAAAAATTGTCAAATTCCTCAAGAAACGATTACATAGGTGCATAGACGTACGAGGTGTGATCACAAAATAACCGTTATTTTAAATTTTTTCCAAAAAGTATTTATTTATTCATCAATTTCCATTTTATTTCCTTTAAAGTAGTACCCGTCAGATATAACACACTTGTGCCAGCGTTTCTTCTAATCCTCCGAACACTTCTGAAACACGCTTTTTGGTATCGCCAACAGCTTCTGTTTCGAGTTTTCATTTATCTCCTCAATCGTAGCAGAACGCTTTCCTTTCATCGGTGTCTTCAGTTTTGGGAAGAGGAAAAAGTCAGCGGGGGCCAAGTCCGGTGGATACTGTGGTTGAGGGATAATTGCGGTTTTGTTTTTGGCCAAAAACGCACGCACAAATATCGATGAGTGAGTTAATGCGTTATTATGGTGCAAAATCCATGATTGGTTTTTCCACAATTCTGTGCGTTTCTGACGAATTGCTTCGCGCAAACGGCGCATATCTTCAAGGTAGTATTCCTTATTGACCGTTCGACCTTGTGGCAACAATTCATGATGCACCACGCCATTGCAATCGAAGAAAACAGTGAGCAAAACCTTCACATTTGACCGAACTTGACGTGCTTTTTTCGGTCTTGGCTCTTCTGGACGCTTCCATTGGGATGATTGGGCTTTGGTTTCAATGATTCATATACATACACTCACGATTCGTCACCAGTCATGACCTTTTTGAGGAACTCTGTATCGTCATTGACGGCGTTCAACAGCTCCTGAGCGATGTCCATGTAACGTTGTTTTTGCTCAAAATTTAGCAATTTTGGAACAATCTTCGCTGCCGCACGTTTCATGCCTAAAACATCCGTAAAAATTGCTTGCCATGAGCCGACCGATACGCCAACATCATCAGCAACCTCTCGAATAGTGATTCGACGATTATCCAAAACCATTTTCTTCACTGCTTCAAGTTTTCACCGGTTGTTGACGTGCTCGGGCGACCAGGACGAGCATCGTCATTGACATCTTCTCGGTCTTCCATAAACCGGTTATACCGCAATTGAACGTGTGTTCTGCTCATAGTAAACTCGCCAAACGCCACTGTCAACATTTAATTTCATTTTTTACACAAAACTTCATACACTTTCTTTGATCGATCATTTTTTCGAATAGTAAAAAATCGAAGAGCACACCATAAGAAGACTAACCTTTTTATCTGTCAAAAACAAACTGACAATCTAATATGGTTGATATTGTCAACATATATGTATAACAGACATGTGACAAAACGGTTTTTTTTATCACACCTCGTACTCAAAAAATTACCTGAACTGAATAAATAGCTAAGTTACAAATACGTGTTCATTAGGGTGGTTCAAACAAATTTTTTTTTTCGATTTTGGGCCAGGCCACTTTATAATATTGTTACCTTATCCCATCACATTATCTCTGCGAAAAGTTCAGAGCGCCAAAATTCGTGGAAGGATGTGCTCAATAACTGCAAATATAACTTCTTGTTGTAATTCCCAGTAAATAATTTTTGTTTTTGTCAATTGAAAGACTCATTCGTACTAGATTATCCACTTATTGTGCACTGGGACGGAAAATGTTTGCCTGATTCTGAAAACAATAAGAAAGTGGACCGCTTACCAATACTTGTTTCTGGAGGCGGAAGTGAAAAACTGCTAGGTATTCCGAAATTGGCAACAGGAACGGGAGAACTAACTGCTAATGCCGTATATGAATTGCTGCTGGGGTGGAAAGTGAATGATCAAGTAATCGGTATGAGTTTCGACACTACTTCTTCAAGTACGGGTAATCAAAAGGAGCTTGTACTCGACCGTCACCTACTATGGCTTGCGTGTAGACATCGTATGCTGGAGATAGTTCTTTCTCAAGTGTTTAAGCTTTGCTTTGGACGCTCAACTTCTCTGAATATTCCCCTTTATTGAATGTAGTTCGTAAAGAACCATTTGATCCGACTCTAGAAATTATAACAAAAGCTGCCACTGCAGAAAAAATTAGAGATGATTACCACAAACTAATGGAGCTTACGTTAATTGTTTTAAGCAAACCACCGACGAAAATTCATTGGCGAGCACCAGGACTTATACATCATGCGCGATGGATGGCTAAACTCTTATGTACCATGAAAATATGTTTGTTTAAAAAGCAGAAGGATATTTTGAATCTTACCGAGGAAGTAGAAAAGCAAATGTCCCGCTTTTTCCAGTTTGGTGCGACCATTTATGCTGAAGCATGGATTCGAGCTCCATTGGCGGCTGAAGCGCCGTATTGTGGTCTGCAGTTATGGAAAAATTTCAAAGCATACAAAGCTATTGACTCTGAAGTTGGAGTTGCAGCAAGAAAGGTTTTAGAACGTCATTTGTGGTATTTGTCTGACGAGCTAGTCGGTTTAGCTTTGTTTTCCGACAATGTGGCTTGCCTTGAGAAAGCAGACATCATTCGGCGAATGAATGTCGAACCGGATTCGCAATTGGTAAGAGGTAATCCAGCAATTTTAAATATCCAGTCCTTTATGGGGGATTTCGCCACAAAAAGAACGACACGTATGCTCTCCAAACTAAAAATAAACGACTCATTTATACATTCTCCTCCTGAAACTTGGAACAGCAATTCAGATTACCTTAATGCAAAATAAAACTTAATAATTTACGCGTAGTTAATGACGCAGCAGAGAGAGCATTAAAATTATTTGACGATTTTAATAAGGCGCTAACAAAAAATGAAGACGAAAACCAATTCCTCCTACAAGTTGTCGAATTAAGTCGAAATATGGTACCAACTGATATAAGCAAAAAATTGTTAATAAAGGGTGTCGCAACAAGAACGCGAGATTTAAATTTGCCGCCATTCGAAGTGTCATTGTTTGACATTTGAACAATTGTCATTGTTTGCTAGTAGAAGGTACGAAGTTAGTAAAAATGGAGCGCTACGCGAATGAATAACGCATTCTCATTGTGAAATTGTTTTACCAAAATGGTGAAAGTTTGTGGCTACAGTTCGCAAATTGCGATCAATTTGGGGTCACAATAATGTTCCAAAAGAGTCAACTGTAAAGAAATTAATGGATAAATTCGCCAAAACTGGGTCTGTTAGTGATGTATAGACAACAGCGCGCCTTCGACCAGGTCGATCGACCGAAAATATCGCAGCTGTACGTGATGATGTCGCTCAAACTCCATCCACCTCAATTCGACACCGAGCTCAGCAAATTAGTGTCTCCAAATCCCCACTATGCAGCGAATTTGGCGAAAGATTTGCATCTTCATGCACACAAAGTTCAATTGACTCAGGAACTAAAGTCAGCTGACCATGAACAGCGAAGGGAGTTCGTTAATTGGGTATTGGAGAAACAACATGAAAATGCTGATTTTGCCGATAAAATCACCTTCAGTTACGAGACCCATTTCCATCTTGATGGCTTCATCAATAGGCAGAATTGTCGCATTTAGGGTGAGGAAAATCCTCGAGTGATTCACGAGATGCAAATGCATCCTCAACGTGTCACTGTGTGGTGTAGATTTTGGGCTGGAGGAATCATTGGACCTTTTTTTATGAAAATGAGGCATGTCAAGCGCAAACAGCCATTGGTGTTCGGTATCGTGAAATGGTAACCAGTTTTTTCGTGCCTATAGTTGAAGAAATGAATGTGGAGGGGATGTGGTTTCAACAAGACGGCGCCACATGTCATACAGCCAGAGAAACAATTCAATTGCTGCATCAGTCATTTAAATCTTGCGTTCTTGTTGGGACACCCTTTATATTAAAATTTTTTATTGTAATCGATAAATTGGTCATTTGCCATTTAATTTTTAAAGAAAATTTCATGTAAATGTTGTCCGCGGCTCCGTCTCAAAATGTCCCTTCGGAAGGTCCAATTTTTCGTCACTTTTTCGAGCATTTCGGCCTGTATTCCACGAATAACGCGTGTTATGTTATCCTGTAAGGCTTCAATAGTGTTCGGCTTGTCCACATAGACTAACGACTTGATCGTCCCAATGGAAGAGTCCATGAGAGCCAAGATCAAACAAAACACGCCAAGTTCGATCAAATGTAAAGGTTTTGCTCACTGTTTTCTTCGATTACTATGGCATAGCGCATCACGAGTTCTTATCACAAGATCGTACGGTAAATAAGAAGTATTACCTCGAAGTTATGCGCCGTTTGTCTGATTTGGCCCCCTCGTTTTCACCAGATTTGGCCCCCTCTAACTTTTTCCTGTCCCCAAGATTGAAGAGACCCATGAAAGGACGGCGTTTTGTGGAGATTGAGGACATAAAATCCGAATCGCTGAGAGAGTTCAAGGACATACCAAAAACTGCTTCAATGATTGGAAAAAAGCGCTGGCACAAATGTATTATATCTGAGAAGACAACTTTGAAGGAGATAATATAGAAATTGATGAATAAGAAAAAATGAAAATTCATCCAATTTTTGAACACATTCCATATCTCAATTCCTAAAGAAATAGTTGAAAAGTCGCTAAATGGAAAATTCGCAAAAAAAAACAGACATGTCCATATCTCTAAAATGGTATCGAATCGCCAAAATAACCAAATTTTATGCCAACATTTCAAA
>JAHXMU010010422.1:0-18014 GCA_019455685.1 Philornis downsi
TTGAGAAAGCTACTTCAAATGACGTTGGGAATCGTCATTATGCAGTAGTCCATGATTTAGTAAATATAAAAATAGAATACGTGAAAGATTGCTGAACGTGAGAAGCTTCTCCATATCCCAATTAGAGAACCTGGGATACACAATACAATCGACGACTTTGATGCAACTGTTATTTGTCATCGGTGGTCAGTCCAAAAATGGTACCGGTAGGAGTGAAATTAGTACGTTTTTTTGCACTATACTAGGCTAGGTTTGGCAGTATAGATGGCGTTACTCATAGTTTGACCTCCTGCAAATAAAATTTAAGACCCTAGCAGGAAAAATTCTAATGGGAAACTTAATAACGATGCTGCTGCACACCAGTTTTTGATTGAAACGTGGATGCCGCAAAGAATGGCATCGCCAAGATGTTTTTTGTGAATCCTGGTGGACCGCACAAGACCACACATTTTTGGGCAATCACCATATACGTTCTGTCAAAATAGTGCCAGGAATTAATCAATAAAATAAAAGTTTTTGTCTTCCACACAAATCCTTTATATCGCCTTCAAAGTAAGCCCCTCCAAAATAATACATTTATGCCAACGAATAGTTCAATTATCAATTATCTGTCCTCCATAGACTTGGAAAGAAAAGAAAGAAAAAGCCAACCAGAGCCATATCGGTTGTTCGATGATTTTTGTAGAGTTTTAGAAAAGAACTTCGTGCACATTTATAATCTTATGAGATGATAAGTTATTGTGGAGCAAAATTCATGGGTTCTTTTTGTACAAACCTGGCCTTTATCGACTTATTTGTACTCTTAAATGTCACATAAGGCCGACGGTAATGTCCTTTATATCACGTCTGAACTTCTAGCAACAATTCCGTGATAATCAAACACAACGCCAGCATAATAAAAAAAATAACATAACGAGGGCGGTCCCAAAAAACAGTCGACCTAACAAAAAAGACACAAAAATTTTGATACAAATTTTCTTTATTTGTCAACATAATCTCCTTTGAGCTCAATACACTTTTTCCAGCAATATTCAATATCTCCTATACACTGATTTCAAAATCCTTAAAAAAGCTTCCAACCGCAGGCTCTATGCTTTTATTGTTGGCAAATCTTTTACCACCCAGCTATTTTGATCAATTTTGAAAACAAAAAATAGTCCGAGGGAGCGAATAAGTCCAATGATGAATGATGAAGCAATTCGAGTTTTAATTCATTCATTTTGGCCATTGCAATAGTCAATGTGCGAACTGGAGCATTGTCTTAATGAAACTACACTTTTCTTTCGCCAAATGCGATGTGAATTGGTGGACACGGCTTTGTCATATTCAAATCTTCGGTATAGCACTTTTTGAAATGCCTATCATTTCAGCTAGCTCGCGCACCTTCCGCCAACGGTCATCCAATGTCACTTTGCGGATTTTCTTAACCGTATCTGGCGTGGACACCTCAATTGGTCACCCACTTCAATTAGTCGTCCACTACGGTATTCGTCTTAGCAGCTCGTACGGCCTCGTTTAAAATCTGCTACCCATTATTTTGCAGTCGTAAACAAAGCAACAGACTTCCCTAGAGTAAAATCTAGCTTGGTTTTAATCTGAAACCTTTCAAATGGAAATATTGAATTTCATAACGGTAGCCAATTTTTTGCATGTTTAGAATTTCATTGAGACCGCTCAATTTTGATGACTTAAATAAAAATACTAAACAACGTGGCGCCTTGCAATTTAGAGCATATGTTTTACGAGGTTGCCACTTTTCACCAAAATAATTTTGTTCAAACTACTGGCACCATCTATACATCAGGTCGGCTAATTTTAGGACCGCCATCTTACCTTGATTTTAGTGTGTTTTTTTTCTGATTTTGCTCAGTTGGAGAGCACCATACCGTATCTTGTTGCCTAGTTTGTATGTCAAACTCATAAGTCCATGACTCCTCATCATCAGTCAACAAACGTTTTGTGAATGTGGGATATGAATTGACTCGTTCTATCATATCTTCAGTAAGCAATTGAGCAATAGAGTTTTTGAAGAAAATTTAGGTCTTTCGAAACTAGTCGAGCAGTAATGTGTTTCACACCCGAACAATCGTGTAAAATGGTACAAATTGAATCGTGGAAATCAAAAAGGTTAGCGGTAATTTCTCTGAAAATTATATAATAATTTTCAGTCACCACTTCCTTCGCATAATCGATTGATGTTAACTTGAAGGCCTACGAGAAGGAGCAAATTTTCTACCATATTTTAGCCGCTTTTGAATGCACTGTACCACTCACGCATTTTTAAAACGCCTATTCACCGTAGATAATACAACTTTTTGTGAATTTGGGTTAGAAATTGACTCGTTCTATCATGTTTTCAGCGACCTTTACGCGATTAAGTTTTTGAAGAAAATTTAGGTCTTTCGAGCCGATCAGCAATGTGTTTCACATCCAAACAATAGTGTAGAAATGGTAGAAATTTAATCGAGAAAATCACAAAGTTTAGCTGTTTTCTCTCTGAAAATTATGTGACAATTTTTAGTCACCAATTCCTTCATCTAATCGATTTTAGGTTCACTTGAATATCGACAAGGGCGAGTCAAATCTTCTACCATATCTTAGCCGTTTTTGAATGCAGTGTACCACTTACGTGTTTTTGATAAAGTCGATTCATCATAAATTATAAAACTTTTTCTGAATGTGGGATAGGATTCACTCGTTCTGTCATGTCTTCAGTTACCTTTGCACGATTGAAGCTAGTAAATTACAAAACTTTTTGTGAATGTGGGATAGGAATTGATTCGTTCTATCATGTCTTTAATGACGTTTGAAAGATTGAGTAAAAATGGTAAAAATTTAATTGAGAAAATCATAAAGTTTAGCGGTTATCTCTTTGAAATTTATGTGACGATTTTCAGTCACCAATTCCTTCATCTGATCGATGTTAGATTTACTTGAAGATTGATAAGACCGAGTCAAATCTTCTACCATATCTCAGCCGCTTTTGAATGCACTGTACCACTCACGTGTTTTTGATAAAGTCAATTCAGCGTAAATTATAAAACGTTTTGTTAATGTGGGATAGGATTGGCTCGTTCTATCATGTCTTCAGTGACCTTTGCGCGATTGAGTTCTTAAAGGAAATGCAGGTCTTTTGAAACTAGTCAAGCGGCAACGTGTTTCACAAGGAAACAATCGTGTAAAATGGTACAAATTGAATCGCGGAAATCACAATGTTTAGCGGTCGTCCCTTTGAAAATCGTATGACGATTTTCAGTCGCCAATTCCATCATCTAATTGATGTTAGGTTTACTTGAAGATCGACAAGACCAAGTCAAATCTTCTACTACATTTCAGCCGCTTTGAATGCACCACTCGCGTGTTTTTGATAAAGTTGATAAAGTTATAAGCTTTCTGTAACATTTTGTGTGATTTGTCACCTGTCATTCCATCTGTAATAAAAAATTTGAAACAACACAAATTTTTGTCATAGTGAGAGTGGCAAAATCAAAATCAATCACTTTAAACATCCAAATAGTTTTGTCAAATTTCTGACCAAAAGAATTTTGACAATCCGCTTTAGTGATTGATTAGATTAGATCATTTCCTATTCTAGTAACTTTTTTGAAAAAATATATTTTAATGAAATTTTTCATTTAAAACAGAAAATTTATTTTCAATCCAGCCATTCGAATGATGATAATGTATTTAGGAGTATATTTGGTTTCACGGTCGTGCAGATGTACGTTTGCGAAATTTTACGAATTGGTTAATGAGTTGTTGTCCTTATCTGCCAAGTTCTCTAATTTTATACCTCAGCCATATCGTTTTTAGACTTCATGGCCACGGTGACCATGACTGGAATAGCTAACACCACGAATGAACACGACACCAAAATAAATTAGGGGAATCTTCTCTGCGTTAAAATTGAGATAAAACATATCGTACTAAATCTTACAATACTTATTTAGAAGTTGGCATTTTAACAAAACTAACTAACTGGTTTCAACCAACAACCCGTGTGATACTTCCACTAGGTGCCCTACACCAAATGATCAGACGGGAACTCAATCCCGGGGTTTTCTGATCCTCACGTTACCTGCCAAACTCACCAGTTCGAGCTGCGTAGCAAAGCAAAAGCAAAACTACTACTAAATTGTGATTTGCGCGTGTCGCACTACTTCAAAATTAAAAGTGATTTTATACCCGTTTAAATCCTCTTCATATTTGAGGACACTTAACATGTTGATCCTTAATTGTTTTACGCCTTCTCTAAATAAATGTTATGTTTTGGAACAATAAACTGTAACAAATAACTTGATACCTTTCTATTATTAAACACTCTACTCGAAATCGAAAAAAATACGAATACAAACATCCTAAACTTATGCTCCAAAGATAAATTCCAAGTTTTATAATTCTGTTCTTGGCAAAAAGGACTAAACAACAACAGCAGCAGCAACGGCAGCATCATCAGCAACAAGCCATGATTCATCTCCATCTTTATGTCGCAAGCAAAGAGAGGCACCCAACTAAAGTGAGTCTCATGGACGGATGGATGGATGGATGGCAGTACGATTGGGATGGATAGATGTATGAACATTTCAATGGTTACGCTTTTGGTTTGTTGCTTGCTGGCTGGCTGACTGGTTGGCTGGCGAACTGGTGAACTGGTTGGTGCGTGCATAACACTCTAATTGATTTATGACATCAAAGACATATTTTTCGCAATGTTGCGTGTGTCGTGCGTGACAATTTTTTGTTGTCGTTATGTTACGTTTCTGCGTTACTTTTTCTCGCAATTGCAAAAAGTGACGACGACTTATGGCGGTTTTGTGTGCGGGTGTCGGTCGCCGTTCATATTTCTGTGCGAAAGTAGAGATGTCAAAGGTTTCTACGTTTTGGAAACATCCTCGTATGCAGTAGAGCAAATACGAAATGGTATGAATGAAGCAACGTTTCTGTATTGCACTGTGGTTGGAAAGCCGCTGTATCAGCGTTAAAGTTTACCAGTCCTAGATGTTAATTGTGAATGCCGCATCCTTTAACTCTCAAGGTATGGGTATCATTAAAAGTCTCTCAGATATTTGCAAGCCAATAATCACAACATTTTATATTTTGGGTCCTTTTGTACATGAACGACAAAAATCAGAGATACACAAAAATACTAACCGACTTGGCGTACAGATGGTGCCAGTAGTTTTAAAAAACATATTTTGGTGAAAAGTGTTAACTTTATAAAACATATATTTTGAACTTCAAGGCGCCACGGTGTTTAGTATTTTTATTTGACCCATTTCTGAGAACTTGTAAACATGGGAAAAGTTGGTCACCGTTAAGTAATTCAATTTTTCCAATTGAATATTTTCAGCCATATCAAAGCCAAGCCAGATTATACTATGGGAGAGTCTCCTCCTTCGTTTACAACTGTAAAATATTGGATAGCAGAGCTTAAACAAGATCGTACGAGCTGTCAGGACGAACACCGTAGTGGTCGACCAATTAAGGTGCCCACGCCAGAAACGGTGAAGAATATCAACAAAATGGTATTGGATGATCGTCGGCTAAAGGTGCGTGAGCTAGTTGAAATGATAGACAAATCAAAAAGTGCTATGCATCGTATATTGATCGAAGATTTGAAAATGAGAAAATTGTGCGCAAGGTGGGTGCCGCGCTTGCTTTCAATAGAGCAAAAGCAAAATCGTGAAGATGTTCCAATAGAGTGTCTGGCGATGTTTCACAGCAACAAAGCCGAATTTTTGCGTCGATTTATAACCATAGATGAAACATGAGTCCACCACTACACGCCTGAGACAAAGCAACAGTCAAAGCAGTGAACTGGAATGGGAAAATTGTGTCCAAAAAAGACGAAGACGGTTCCATATGCAGACAAGGTAATGGCGTCTGCTTTTCGGGATGCAGATGATAGGATTATTTTTAGTGATTATCTTCAGAAAGGAAAAATCATCATCGGCGAAAATTATGCTAATTTCTTGCAGCATTTAGGTGATGAAATTATGGAAAAAAGTACACATTTAGCAAAAAAGGAAAGTGCTGTTTAATCAGGACAATTCTTCAGTTAAAACATCGACTATTGCGCTGGCCAAAATTAATGAACTAAAATTCGAATTGCTTTATCACGCACCTTAGCCGCCAGATTTAGCTTGCTCGGATAATTTCCTATTTTCAAACTTTATAAACGTGTTCGGTGGTGAAAGATTTGCCAACAATGAAGAGTTGGGGTCTACTGTTAATGGCTATTTTAAGGAATTTGACAGTCTTTACAACAAACAGGGTGTAGAAACTGTGTAATATGTATCGGGTTAAAAAAATATGTTGTTGAAAGAAGCCGACCGAACAAGGCTAGTTTTGGGACTGCTCTCGTAGAAACCTAGTTTGAGTCGAATTCGAGCGACTCGCTTTCATTCGCTTGGATATTCTTTCGAGATAGAGAAAAAGGCCGTTAGTTACGAATGAAGGTCATTTAACATCATTTAGCATTTTAACTTCCAAGTTCCACATCTTTAAACTCTGAAGTCATTTCTATATTATTTATGTCATTCAATATTTCCATTCGGAAGGTTTAAGTCCAACAAATATTAAAGCTAAGCTAGATTCAAAACTCTATTAACAATGTTTTCGCTCATAGACAATTCGTTCGTCTAAAGTCTTAAAAGTTTTATAAAAATAGGCTGTAAAACTCAGAAATAATCATTACCTTTTAAGCGAAAAAATACAAATCAAAAATAAGTTTAGCTTTCTGCTTGAGAAGTAAAACTAAAGAAAATAATAAAACTTACACCACCATCACTAAAGTTTAATTTTATAAATAAAACTTATATTCGTTGCGGTCCCTGGCGTATACTAAAAATATTGGCTCTCTTTGCAATGAACCCAAATAGTGAATAAAAAATAGTGAAAACAAAAAAAAATACAAATTTTAAATTATTGTATCTCTCTATTCCACTGCACCAAATACGACACTGGTTATCCATTTTCGGTTTCAAAAGTAAAGTTAAACAAAAACATATATTATGCTATGATTTCGATGAAACATTTAGTTCATTATAATGCCTTGGACTTTGCCATGTGCGAAATATAATGTCGTTTAAATGACTGCCTCTGGATTAGTTGCAGCAATGAATCCTTTTGAGGTAGTTTTCGACCACTTTTTCCCACATTTCGGGCGGTATCTCGTCGCTAACTTGGCATATGTAGTTTTTCAAATGCTCCACCGTTTGGGGATTATCCGCATAAACACGGTCTTTGACGTAGCCCAGCAAAAAAAAAATCGAACGGCGTTAACCTTCAATTACGTTTTCTGGAAACTTTTCATGCAATAAAGTCAAAATTGATCTTGTTGTGTCTCTCGTGGCGCCGTTTTGTTGAAACCACATACGTCCAGTTCATAATCTTCAATTGCAGGCCAAAATAAGTCGATTATCATACGGCCATAGCGTTCTCAATTGAAATTCAGAAATTCCGCCACACTTTCATTAACCGAGGCGATATTTCCGAAAGTGCATTCAATGCGATGATGCACAGGCCTGACTACATCTGTAACGCTTCCAGTCTCTTCAAATTTCATTATACATAATCTTGCCAAATCCTTGCACAGCATGTCAGTTATGACTACCATAATCATTCCATAATGCACGAAAAGTGCTCACGTTTAAATCACCACATTTGAGGTAAGTTTTAATTATTTTTACGCGTTCTTCAGTTGATAAACGATCCGTATTCGTAAATGTCACACCTTTCACTAAATAAATAACGCTTCAGATTGCAGGTATTTTACAGCTGATAGGCTTGCCAGACTGGTTGTTTTGAAACTGTTAAAGTGTTAAAATGTGTGGGAGATGCCCTCAGACCAAATCTTAACTTAATACAATTTTGTGATTTATAGTACAATAATAATTTTTAAAAAATCAGTCAGTTTTTTTCTTTCGACATAAAGTTTTTAAAAAGGAGCAGGTCCCCGCTTAGTTTTAACTGTAACTT
Source organism: Philornis downsi (assembly GCA_019455685.1). Classification (NCBI taxonomy): domain Eukaryota; kingdom Metazoa; phylum Arthropoda; class Insecta; order Diptera; family Muscidae; genus Philornis; species Philornis downsi. The sequence continues at coordinate 7,981 of JAHXMU010010422.1, forward strand.
CTTTCTTTGTATGCCAGCAGCATGAACAAAATTTGTTCTGAATGCATCTTATAAAGGCTGTCCCAACAAGAATGCACGATTTAAATTTGGCGCCATTCAAAGTGAGCAATTGTTATTGTGTGCTAGTAGAAGGTACGAGGTTATCGAGCGCTACACGAATGAACAACGCATTCTCATTGTGAAATTGTTTTAGCAAAATGGTGAAAGTTTTGCGGTTACAGTTCGCAAATTGTGATCAATTTGGGGTCACAATAATGCTCCAAAAAGGGTCAACTGTAAAGAGATTAATGGATAAATTTTGCCAAAACTGGGTCTGTTAGTGATGTAAAGACAACAACGCGCCTTCGACCAGGTCGATCGACCGAAAATGTCGCAGCTGTACGTGATGATGTCGCTCAAACTCCACACTTTCCACCTCAATTCGACAGCGAATTTTGACAAAAGATGTGTATCTGCATGGATACAGAGTTCAATTGCCTCAGAAACTGGGGCCAGCTGACCATGGACTGCGAAGGGAGTTCGTTAATTGGGTATTAGAGAGACAACATGAAAATGCTGATTTTGTCGATAAAATCACCTTCAGTGACGAGGCCCATTTCCATCTTGATGGAGTGTGTGGATTTTGGGGTGGAGGAATCATTAGACCTTTTTTATATGAAAATGAGGCATGTCAAGCGCAAACAATCAATGGTATTCGGTATCGTGAAATGATGACCAGTTGTTTTTAGAATTGAAGAAATGAATGTGGAGGGCATGTGGTTTCAACAAGACGGCGTCACATGCCATGCAGCTAGAAAAACAATTCAATTGCTGCATCAGCCATTTCCCAGACGTGTTATTTCGCGTTTTGGACACCAGAATCGGCGCCCTAGATCGTGCGATTTAACACCATTTGACTTTTTTCTTTGGGGTTTTTTGAAGTCGATGGTTTACGCGAATAAGCAGACGATGAATCAAGTCCTAAAAGATTAAATTGGACGCTGCATTAATGAAATACCGCAGCATTTATGCAAAACGGTCATTGAAAATTTCATTAAAAGATCGCGTGTGTGCCAGCAAAGCCGCGGCGGCCATCTGCCCGCTGTGTTGTTCCATACATAACCTCATTCTGTCTACTTTACGATATAATAAAGTTTCATGATTTTTTTTTAAATATCTGTTCTATTTAAAAATTTGAATTTTGCGTTCTTGTTGTGACACCCTTTAGTTTAGTAGATATGGACATTCAAATGTACTTTAGTTGGGCAAAGCCGCATCCCCTTGTTCAATGAAGACTTAATGTAGACTATGTTTATTTTCTGTACACATTTCTTGATAATTTAGACGCCTACTCGATACTTCTTCTTCTTGGGTGGCGACTGGAGTAGACTATCTATCTATCCTTATCTATTATACGCCGCCCGTAGAAAATAATTCCAAGCGCTGCGATCTTCTGCGCTTCTCCTCTAATTCGTCACACCAAATGTCCATGCTATTTCAAAAGCCTGGTCTTTCCAACGGAGTTTTGGCTGCCCTCTTCTGTGCCGTCCATCGAGTTCGTTTTCGAAAATTTTCCGTGCCTACTCGATTTAAATTTGTAAATATGCAAACAATAAATTTTGTACACATACGTAGATTCATCACCTTTTCCAATATCGTTGATGTAATTTTTAACACCCTCAAATAATCCTACAAAACCACTGTGCCATATTTCTCATGCCTATTAAAAAAGAAACAGATCCGCCGTGGCATGTACGACTTTCGACCGGTTGGGTATTGCATGTGACTACGTATGAGATATGGATGAGAATGTATTTGTAGTCTTTATAATCCATCTTTAGAAGTAGGATGAAAATGTTAACGTTCGTGTGCCACTGCCGCATTTTCTGAATTAGACTCAGAGTCAGTTAAGCCACGAATCATAGAAATTCAACAAACGAATCATACACAGACGACAGACATAATTCTTGCTAATGCTTAGGCTTGTTGATAATTTTGACTTATGGCAACTGTTTTTCGCAAAACGTTCAACGTTGTGGCGGCGAACGGTTGGAGCTTCTCTCATTCTCATCATTGAAGCCTGTTTGGAATTTGCAACAATGTTTTTGGTTTGTTGAAATTCCTTGGCATCTCTGCCTTCTGTTCCTTTTCGCTGGGCATATGTCAGATGTTGTGTTGTACTTCTTTAACGTGGGCAGTGTGAGTCCGGAAGACACAAGATTTCGAATAACATCAGCCAAAGACCAACGACGGGCGATGTAAACGAGGAATGTCGGTACAGAAAGTTAAACTTCCTTTTAGACACTTTTCCAGTGATTTATAGAGCCGAGTGGTTTTCTATCTCAATGATTTAGTGTGAGGATTTTGCAAAAGCATTGGAAAATTTACGTTTAAGAACACGGATGAAGATACAGAGGTAACATTGCATTTTTGCCATGTTTTGGTTATATTTAACGGGGGTAATTAAAAGAAATCAATTTGGAAGAAATTTTGTAATTTCAATTTGCATATCGTACGCTCGAGGAGAAAGTGCTTTGTTCGAATAATTAATTTTATGCAGAATATATTTGAAAGTTTGTACTTCAAATATGCAGTCCTGGAATTAATATTAGATTTAATTGCTATGTTCTATATTTAAAATAGAGTTTGATGATCGTAGAATGTATTTTTCTAATCAAATTTACTGCAATTGGAAAAAACAAGTAATTGTAAATGCAAATTGTTACTTGTTACTAACAATCTAGTGGCATATTTCTTTAACGGCACAATTTTTCGAATACCACGGTGCGGCAGACCAACAAAGAAGACACAAAAAAGTTGAGAAAAATTTTCTATATTTTTCAACATAATTTCCTTTTAGCTCGGTACACTTCTTCCAACGATATTCAATAGCTTCTATACCCTGTTTATGGTAAGAACTGTCAAACTCCTTAAAATAGCCATTGATTACAGACTCCACCTCTTCATTTTTGGGAGATCTTTTACCATCGACCCATTTTTCCAACTTTGGAAATAGAAGATAGTCCGAGGGAGCCGTAAGAACTTTAATTCCTTAATTTTGGCATCGCAATAGTAGAGGTGTAAATTAGAGCATTGCCTTGATGAAAGAACACCCTCTTTTTTGCCAAATGCGGCCTTTTTCCCCATAATTTCATCACCAAAACACTGCAATAAATTAGCATAATATGTATTCGCCGTTGATGGTTTCTCCTTTCTGAAGATAATCAATAAAAATAATTCCATGCGCATCCCAAAAAGCAGACGCCATGACCTTGTCTGCAGATGGAATCTTATTCGTCTTCTTTGGGCACAATTTTCCCTTTCCAGTCCACTGCTTTGATTGTTCCTTTGTCACAGATGTGAAATGGTGAACCCATATCTCATCCTTGATTATTAATCGACGCAAAAACGCGGCCTTTGTTGCGGTGAAGCATCGCCAAACAATCTACTGAAGCATCTTCACAACGCTGTTTTTAGCTCGATTGAAAGCAAGCACGGCACACATCTTGCGCACAGCTTTCTCGCTTTCAAATCTTCGGTCAATATACCATGTATATAACTTTTTGAAATGCTTATCATTTCAGCTAGCTCACGCACTTTTTGTCAACCATTTTGTGAATGTTCTTAACTGTGTCTAGCGTGAGCACTTCGATTGGACGACTACTACAGTGTTCGTCTTAGCAACTCATACGGCCTCGTTTGTATTCAGCTACCCAATATTTTACAGCCGTAAACGAAGAAGCAGGCTTCCTCAGAGTAGAATCTAGCTCGGTTTAATATTGGCTGGACTAAGACCTTTTAAATGGAAATATTGAGTTACATAACAGCGACCAATTTTTTTGCATGAGGTCGTTTACTTTTGATGTCTCAAATAAAAATACTAAACAACGTGGCGCTTTGAAACGTCAAGCATATGTTTTATAATAATCTTTCATACTACTGGCACCATCTATATGTCGTCTCGGCTAGTTTTGGGACCGTTCTCGTATGTGTAAACAACGCTGTACCGGATTTGGTATATAAAAATATCGTGGAGGACGCATTTTATGTAGAAAGAAGCTTGGAAGACATTTGTTTTATATAAATTTACTGAAAACGTATTGAGTGTAAAAAAAAAACGTCCTTCTGGAATTACGATTTTCGTATAATAAAGTGTTGACGAGGACCTTTTTCGGGGAAATTTTTCTTCCTAAATAAAGGACTACAGAATGCCTCCCTTCAAACAGGCAAACGTGGAGGAAGCCACTTTTCGGTTTGTACAATACTTTGAAAGGCACCGTTTGTATGGAACATTTTGTGATAGATAAATTTAAAATATAAAAGTTTCATAGAATTTTACATAAAGAAACAAATACTTTCATACGGAAAACTTTTTTAAAATATGAACTTTCTGTAGAAAGCGTTTAAAGATCCTTCACTCAGAAAAGCCTTAAAAGACACTTTTGGAAATTTAATCAGATGACTACAAAAAATACCGGAGACAATGTGTTGAAAACATTTTCTTTGTTTTTTTTGTGAAGAACAAAAAAAAAAACATTTGAACAAAATAAACAGAAATTTGTTTCTATTGTATTGGAGCCAAAAATAAGCATGTTTCAGGGCATCACCGAAAAGTTACTATTTCAGCGATCTTTTGAAAATTGAATTATCACCATGTGAGCGCCACATGGTGATAGAATGAAATATAAGGTGATTTTTTAAGATAACGGTTTTTCAGGTTGGCAGCACTGGTTGATAATGGCGTCCAAACGTTATCTGTCAAAGTGAAAAGTGTACAGTATACTCTGCCATTTCATCATGGAAAGACTAACAAATGAGCAACGATTGCAAATCGTTGAACGTTGCTCTGTGACAAATGTGCATCGTTTGATAGACCATTTTATGATCGTCATAATCGACCTGCTGAATCAACAATTCGTACTGTTATCTCCAAATTTCACACCAAATTTACTTTGTTGAACATAAAACCATCGAATCGCATGCGTACAGAGCGTACCCAAGAAAATATTGCAGTCGTAGCGACCATCGTGAACTGTCAATTCGTCGACCACGACGAATTCCAGAAAGAATTTCGTTTGCCCCAGTTGGCTGAGTTGAACTTGGTTGACATGTGGTTTCATCAAGATGGTGCAACATGCCACATTGCTCGTGGAACAATGGATATGTTGAGGGATAAATTTGATGAGCAGTTTATCTCTCGATTTGGCCCTGTGAGTTGACTCCCAAGATTTAATGCCTCTTAATTATTTCTTGTGGGGTTATGTCAAGTCGTTAGTCTATGTTGATAAGCCAAACACTATTGAAGCCTTACAGGGTAACATAACACGCGTTATTCGTGGAATACAGGCCGAATGCTCAAAAAAGTGGCGAAAAATTTGACCTTCCGAATGGACATTTTGAGACGGAGCCGCGGACAACATTTACATGAAATTATCTTTAAAAATTAAATGACAAAGACCAATTTATCGATTCCAATAAAAAATTGTAATATATGATGCAAATTTGAGTGTTTTATTCGATTTTTAATACGAGATAGGTGCACTAAATTTGTCATTCCGTTTCTAACTCACTCATCTCATGCATTTTTCCACTTTACAACACTCGAATGATTTTTTGTTTTATATAAATTATTTTCAGCCCGTTTCCTTAAAACGAAACGTGTAATCCTTGCAAAAAGTAAATGAGCAACTATTTGTGTTCGTTTTTGTGATTTGAACAGGCTGCCGTTTTGAAGAGCTTTTACTTTTCTTAAGTAGGCTTAGCATCAAACTACTATTTTTTTTGTGAAAAATGTAAAGAAATGGTAAAAAATTACATAACAGTAACATTTTATTTTAAAAACTTTGATACATTTTATACGTTTTATAAAAGCCCAGTCAATGATGCTTTCTTTAACAGACGATTTCCTTGGCTACTGCTTTGAATGTTTTATATGTACGTTATACGTACGTTCAGGAAACGAAAATCTGTTTGAATTACGAAGACGACCACAAACAGTTGTTCGTTTGATTTGAGTGGAGACAGGCTAAATTTTTTGATGATTTTTTGATTTTTTGGCATTTAAAACTAACTGAATTTTAACGATCTCCACGCTTGGTGACGCTTGTGCGACATTACATACCTATTACTGCATTGAGGATTGCAGCAAAAATTGCCATAATTGTCATTCGAATGCACTGGTTTTGTTTCGTTTTGTAAATTTTTGTTTGTTCCACAACAATCACAAGAAAAATACACGTGCAATGAGGTCAGAAAAACCTGGGGCCAACGAAATGCAGAACTTCTTGAAAACAATTTATTTGGGAATTTTCGAAGTAATTCAGCCAAAACGGGCATGTCCAAGTGACAAGTTGCACCATCTTGCTGAGACTACGCATAGTTGGAAAGGATTCTCTTTTGATGTAGTTGTGGAAAGAGGAACCCTCCTAGCATCTTTAAGTAATATCCTGGTAGTGACATTCATGGTGATCCTTCTTTAATGATGTAAGAATCTATTTTCATTTAATCGGTCGTCCGCACATATATCTGGAGAAGAATAGAAATCGAATGGCTTGCAGGAGGGTAAAATTTGGCATCGAAAATGTCAAAATTGGAAAAAGTAGGAAAAAACTTGTTCATATTCGAGGCTCTATCTTTAGATAAACAGATAATTTTTTTTTTGTGTGTCTTGACGTTACTTATGCGCCACCCTATAGAAGTAGTATACAATGGTGATATGTGCGTAGTGGAAGGAACCATCAGGACCTGGAAAGACCACCGACATATGTACATAAATAATTTTTGACATGTTCACTTATCTGGTTATGTGTGTCATCCCATGGCTTATGGATTCAGATTGCCGAAAATGTGGCGTCAAAATTGGTCCCTTATAAAAAAGACCTGACTTAACCAAAAGTGGACCTGTTCCAAATTTTCCAAGACTTTGTTTTCATAATCATCAATAAACTGCAGCCTTCATTGAGAATAGAATTTCCGCAAACTCCATGCATTTACTAAATTTTTCTATATTTTATTTTTGGTATTCAAGGGAAGCAGTTTTTCTTTCGTCACGTAGCAAAAAGAGAGCATTTAATGATGTCAAAAAGAACGGCACCAATGATCACCAATGAAATCATCATGGGACTGTCATAGGGAGGATGCTGGTGTTTTTTTTTTTTTTTTTTTTTTTTGGCTTATTTCCAGTTTAACGCCTATATTTTCATGCAAATTTATATCAGTTTAAAAAAGTTGTTTTTGTACTTAAGTGCTTGCGAAGTAATGCATAACTAAGCATTCTTTGAGAAAGACGAAATCCTCATTACAAAAATCATTTCAGGATCGCATTTCAGAAAAGCTCCTAAAAACCAGGAAATATTTTTTATTATCTAGTGATTTAATGATGAATTTACTACTTTAAATTCAATTCAGTATAAAATAACCAACGCAAAGTAAATTTTGGTAGGGAACAAAACAGATTTCACTTATTACAAATAGATGTTGTAAAAACAGCTTCCTAAGAAGTAGAAAATGAAGTAATTAAGTATTCGTAGAAGCTTTGAAAATTATATTCATCAATGAAATGAACATGGACTTGTCATAGCGAAGATGCTGCCGCTTTTTTTTTGCTTCTTTTCAGTTTAAGTTTTATGTTTTTATGCAAATTCATATTGGTTTAAAGAGATGTTTTTGTAAGTAAAAACATTTTAGGATCGTATTTTAGAGGGGCAACTAAAAAAACTACAAATATTTGTTTAGTCTCATAATTTAATGATGAATTTATTATTTTGGATGTAGAATAAGTTTTAGTAGGACAAAAAAAAAAACAGATTTTAATTGTTATAATTGGATGTTGTAAAAAGAGCTTCGCAAGAAGTAGAAAATAAGGTAATTAAGTATTCGCAGAAGCTATGAAAATGATGTTCTTGACTTTCTCCATTTTCGCCGGGTATTTAAGACCAATAGGCAGTAAAATTTGTTATATATTATTATTTTATTATTATTATTTTATTTCCATATCGCAATCCAAAGCCGCTTACGGCCAAATTGATTACGCAGACCAACCTTTTGCGACACATGCTTGAAATTTTACAATTCAGTTTCTTAAAAAAGCTTTATTAATAATTATTATAATAATAGTATTAACAGTATTAACGACGAATATGGACAAAGATAGGATATAGAATTTGTAGCATCAACAATTTATAGTGAAGTATAATAATTCTACAAGCAAGACATTAAGAGCTTCTTAAATCCAAAATATGATAGTGAGAATATTCTGTGCTCATATGGAATTATTGAATTCCATAGTCGTATAGTACGAAATCGAAAAGACCACTGCATTATTAGCGTTCTTGCCCGTGGAAGTTGTAAAATATTGGTTCTTGAAGACCTTCCAAATACAAATTTGGAAACTTGTACTTGGGTGTGCCAAATTTCATACTTTTGTAGAAAAACAAAATAGTTCTAAGGTCGATAAAGTTTTCAAATGTACATCCCAAAAACTCAACAGTATATGGTGTAACATGATCATAAAGTTTTAATTTGTGCACAAAACGAATTATACGGTTAAAGCATATTTTTAATCGTTCTAGTCTACCCCTACTTGTTCCACAATAAACCCTTCTAACCCATAAATAACGTGTGGCATCAACATCGCCTTTGCGATATGTTTTCGTATTTTTAGCGGAAGAGACACATTTTGTTGTATTTATAACTTGCGTAGCAAGAATGCAATTTTAGAAGCTACCTGCCTGATATGGCTTTTAAATTTTAGAGTATCATCAATACTAAATGCTAATATTTTTATGGTGCTAACATTATCAGTAATTAAACCATTTAACATAAACGAAACAGATCTGCTAGGGATTAAGTTAAAAGTTATTGTTTTTGATTTAGATGGGTTTTTATGTATAAAATTATTTTCACACCACCGGCTTATATTATTTAACTCATTATTTACACGATTTTGGAAGTTATCAAACAAATTTTTATTCTCATAAGCCAGAAGTTGCAAATCATCAGCATATAAATGAGCTTTAAGAGAATGTATATGTCCAAAGATGTCATTAATGTAAATTGAAAACAACGTGGGCCCTAATACAGAACCCTGCGGTACACCGATATACGATATGTCCGTCTCAAATCCGAGTTTACACCCTGAGACTGAACATATTGTGTTCTGCCACATAAAAAAGAACGATAGAAATGGCATGCCGATGTCGAGAAGTTATAAATTTGATATAGCTTATTTAATAGTGTTTCATGACATATTGACACAAAGGCACGACTAAAGTCCAAACTAATTAAGGCCACGGTATAGTTATCATCTGTACTGTGTCCTTTCGTAAATTCTGATTGAAATTCTGATAATAATAAATTTTCATGTAAATATAAACACAGCTGATCAGTAATAAGCAGTTCAAAAACTTTTCAAAGTACAGGTTGAATACTTATCGGGCAATAATCAGAACATTGCCGAGGAATTTTTACTTTTGGTACTGGTATTACTCTCGCACATTTCCACATTTCAGGATATATTGAGGTAGTTATAATAGTATTAAAAATGTGAACCAAATGCGCTGATATTACCGGAAAACCCATTTTTATAAATTTCAGTGGTATACCATCGTCTTCAACTGCTTGTGACCTAATATGACATATCGCTGCCCACAATTCATTTGCAGATACATTTCTCAAACAGAACCCGGTATCCCGAGTTGGGTACTCGTTCTCAAAAAAAGGCTAGTTGTGGATTCTCTATCCGAGGCATTGTGAAGTACTCATTACAACTATTTATATTTACATTGAGACTTTCAGGCATATTAGTTTTCACAATGCCGACCTTTTTCAGGTTATTCCACATATATACAGGGTGGGCCATAAAAACAAAAACTACGAAACATAAAAAAAATATATTTGTATTTTTAAAAAGTAGAAGCATGAGAATTTTTAAGACTTAAAAATATTGTTGTCCAAATGGCTTCCCTGGGCTGCTTGACACTCTTGGAACCGAAGTCGCAAATTTTGGATAACTCGTTGAAAAGTTGTTCTCGGTATTTTGTTACTTTCCTGAATAA
>JAHXMU010010436.1:0-12405 GCA_019455685.1 Philornis downsi
GAGGTTTTGGCTTTTCGTCTCAGGGCGTAATATTATCTTGTCTTTTCGGCTTTCCGCGAACTCTGGAAATTATTTTGACAATTTTTATTTAGACTTTTTTTTGTACACAATTTTAATTTGCGTAAACTTCGGAGTATTTTGTATATTGCATTATGCCACTCAACCCTCGCGATTTCTACATTAGGGCCTCAGATGCCCTTGTAAAATTCGATGCCAACTTTAGTGCAATTCTGGAGGATGTGCAATCCATATTTACGTTTGAAATACAGGGTGCCGAGTTGGGTCGGATATGGTGTGAGGTTAGGTCCACCTTTAATAAGTGCCTTAATTATCTGGCAACGCTAGACACAGCGGATATCGGTGATATTGAGAGCGTGGAGATGTCTCGCCCCGATTAATGAGCGATTGCACATATTTCGGTGCGCGCTGAAAGCCGATCCTCCGGCGGTCCTTAGGGCGAGGAGAGGCACGTGAAATAGTTTCCAAGTTTCCTCTCACAAATTCTAGTTTTCGCCTTGCATGGAAGGCGTTAGTGGACGCATATGATAACACACGTTTGTTGGTGAAAAACCAACTGAAAATTCTTTTCGATTTGTCGAGCATCGATAAAAAGTCGAGCTCGGGTTTAAAGGAGTTGAGACTCGGCATTACTGGATGTCTTTCGGCGATGTCTATATACAATGTCGCTACTTCCGATTGGGATCCGATATTGGTATATTTCTGCATTCGGCGATTGCCAAACAGCGTGATTTCTCTCTGGGAACAGACAGTTCGCAATAAATTGGCCCTTTCTTCATGGGGAGATCTCGACCAATTCCTTCAGCAAAGAATTCAAACACTCGATTGCCTTCATGATTTCAAAGGACGTGACAGCGGTATGAAGCCTGCCTATGGGAAGGTGAAAACGCATGTCACTAAGGCCCGTTATATGGAACCTTCTCGTGAGCCAACAAAAATTTTTTGCGTTCTGTGCCCGAAACAGACTCATTTCTTTAGTGTTTGTCCGAAGTTTTTAAGACTTTCGATGTCAGAGAGGTTTACAGCAGTGAAGCGACATTACATATGTGTAAATTGCTTGGCTCAGAGCCACGAAGTAAAAGATTGCAGGAATACTTACAATTGTTCAATCTGCAATAAAAGGCATCATACTCTCTTTCATCGTGGGGAATCTTCAATTGAGACGTCTCCTTCCCCATCCCACATCATTGCGGGCTCCCCCCGAATTCTAAATGATAATGGGGCATTGGGCTCTTCGGCACGAACAGTGAATGATAATGGGGCATCGGCCTCTTCCGAAAATACCACTACTACGGGGACTAGGCAAGTTTATTATAAACCAGAGCGTTACTTATCGTGTCAGGGCTCTTATTGACCCCACCTCATAACCGAGCGTGTAAGAAAGATGCTAAAATTAACCGTCCGTCCTACCGAAACTCGCATTTCTGGAGTTGACCAGTCAGTGTCTACCATATCGAGGAAAATTTGTTTCTTGAGAATCGGAACACCTCTAAACTCTTCTCTCATTTTGGAAACTGCCGCTTTCGTTCTTCCCCACGTCTCCGGCCATGTTCCTTCGTTTAGAGCTTTTGCCGAATTGGTGGCTCGTTTGCCACCTCTTCATTTGGCTGATGAGCATCTCTTTGACTGTCGACCCGTTGATCTGCTATTAGGTACTGATATTTATCCACAAATTGTGGTAGAAGGCATTCAACAGAATATGTTGGGCTCGCTTTTGGCGCGAAACACAATATTCCGATGGATTCTTACTGGTCCTGTGACCATCGGCCTCAGTAGTTCTTCTTCAAGACGAGGGTAGAATTCACAGAAGATCGAAATCTTCGTTTTTGGAAAAGGGAGTGTCTTATGCAACAGCACGAAAGGTGTAAATGGAAATTTCCGCAGCGAGATTAAGGGTAGATGACCTCGTTGTTATTCTTAAGGAGCCACTGTCGCCCACTACATGGAAACTAGGTCGCGTCGTTAATGTTTGTCCGGGTACCGACGGTCATGTTCGTGTCGCGGATATCGTACGGAAAACGGCGTAATAAGACGACCTATTGCTAAGTTGGTCGTTTTGACCGACTCATAAAACATGTATAATTATCGCGAAACTCTTTTCATAGAACCATGGATATGTTGGAATTGCAATTTTTTGCCGAATCTCTACCCGACTACACGGAGGCCATGCTTCTGGAAGAGGAGCATGGCGTTGCCACAACCTTTCCCGGGGCTTCAACTACGATCACTACTACTCAAGCGGTGTCTACGTCAGTGAACACCACTTCTTAGGCTCCGGTGCTTAGTGGTCCCAGGTGGCCATTAGTACCACCTCGGCGGCAATCGCAGCTTGTAGGATCGTTGGATCCACTACCTAACGTGATCCCTACACCTGCTTCGCGGTCTCAGCACACGCTATCTTGCGTCGTTTGCAAGGGCCGGCACTGGTTGGCCGGTTGCTCCGCTTTTAAGCAAATGCGCCACGAAAAAAGACTGCGAATGGTGGCTTTGCATGGTTGTTGCTCGAACTGCCTTCCTATGGGCCACAACCGTAGCACCTGTCCGAATCAGTCGAGTTGCCACCATTGCCAAGGAGCCCATCATAGTCTCTTTCATTCGGGCTCCATTTCGCCGGGCATCGCGGCTCACCCTTCGGGCAGGCCTCGTCGGGCCGAAGAGAGGAAGCGATCCCAGCACACGCAGTCTTCGCGGCCTGGCAATCAACCAACCCCATAGGCTGCTCCCAGCGTGCCTCGCCGCCACAAGCCGGCCAATAAATCTCGGCGTATTCGGTCCAACCGTAACTCGGCTCATAATTTCTCTGCGGCAACCCGTAGAGCTATTCCCCCTTCGTCAACCGCTCCTGTAACTGCCGCGCTATCCAAAAGACTGCCTATGCGGCATTTAGTCACCCTGACGCCTAGTTTGGTTGTCCAACTGGTGGCTACCTCCACCGTAATTCCGGTGCGTGCGGTGATGGACACCTGCGCTGGCAGTAGCCAGATATGCGCGTCCTTGGTAAGGAGTTTGGCCCTCCCTACTGAAAATTTGGGCGGCAGATACCACTGCCGTCTTATCATCGCGTCCTCCTATGACCACGGCCACAGACTCGAGCTTACGGATGGCGGACATGGCACACGCCATCACATCCGTAGAGCCCGTTCCTGAGAGATTGGTGGAAGATTTTGAGGGGCTTCCGCAAGCGGATCCCCATTTCAATTGGGGAGCGAGGGTAGCCTTGGTATTGAGGCCCGAGAAAATACACGAGATTTTGCGGTCTCGGTACGACTCTAGCCACAGCGAACTACTGGCGCAACTAATACTATTCGGTTGGGTAGTATCGGGACCTTATTACAAATATAGGTAAGTTATTCGGGAAAAAAGTAAAAATTATTTTTTTTTTTTTTGTTATGAATAAAAAGCTTACCGAAATAAAAAAAAAAACGGTTTTTTACTGTCTGTTCTTTTTCTGTTATTCGTTGTTCAGAGCTCTGCGGTTTAGGTAATACTTGGAATAAAGATCACCATTTTCATTTTCAAAATTCTAATTCCCCCGACTTTTGTTTTATTTCCATTGTTGCAGATTTTCCCCCGGATCGAAGAACGCATAAAAGTAGTTAAAACTTACTACAAAAGTGGTGATTCAAACGTGATTCAACACGACCGATTTTGGCTTTATTGCATAAAAGGTTCCGGAAAGCGTAATTTCACGTTTCAACGACGTGAATTGGCCACTAAGATCATGGGATTTGTGGGACTACTTCAAGGTCTGTGTTTACGCGGATAATCCCCAAACGTAATGCCCGAAGTGCGCGAAAAAATGGTCGAAAACTACCTCAAAGGATCTAATGTTGCAACCAATCCAGAGATGGTCATTTAAATGACATTGTATTTTGTACATACGAGGTGTGATAAAAATCAACCGTTATTTTAAATTTCTTTCAAATAGTATTTATTCATTTTCAATTTCAATTTAAACGGGTTTTTTTCAAATTTCGTGAGTTACGTATGTTCGATTTTCGCATTTTTTTTTTTTCATGGTCCTAGTCGAACCGGATTGTTTTTGGTAAATTGCTGTGAGATTTCTGGAAGTTGACAACCATCCATCCAACTATCAATTCATCTACTCATCCATTTATCCATCCATACATCCGTCTGGAAAATCAAAGGTAAGTTTGTGTTTTGCTTTTACCTTTCATAAGAGACGTAGTGCATTTATTAATCTAAGCTACCATCAGTAGCAAACATAAAAAAAAAAAAGAAATTGTTCAGTGCGTTTTGCCGACGGCAAAACGATCAATAAACACAGTGCGGTGAATTTTCTTTGAGCTCGGGTAAAAAAATATATCGGTGTCGCGTCATAATTGGTGAACATTGTCGTCAAAATCATAAAAATATATTCCAAAAGAAAAAATTAATAATTTTTTCTGATTTTTTTCATATTTTTTGTGCATAATTTGTGTGACAAATAATTACATACATTCGGTTGCGAGACATTGTTTTTGTTTTTTCTTTCTTCTTCCAATTTATAAATTGTTAAGAGATTGCTTTCGCCGTTCGCGTCAGAGATATATACATACACATTCGTATTCAAATTCTCTCGATCTCACAATATTGTTCTAAACGCAAAATATTGTCATCCATAGATGTATTTCCAATTGCCATTGCACATCACCACACGCACGTTCTAACAAACTCATTTACATATATACATATGTTCATTTGCTCTAACCATCAAGAGATCTTCGTTTTGTCCATCGACGGTGTTTTTTGTAATTCCGCTTTGTTCGCTGTTGGCTGTCGACGTCGCGGTACAGCTTGTTGTTGAGCGTCTCTTTCAGTGACGTTGACGCATATATAAGAGTACCTATTATCTCTTGTGTTTTCTTTTGAGATTCTGGGTAGTGTACCCTACAGCCCGTTCGAGTCGCTATTCAATTTGTTTGTTACGACTGATTATTTTTTTTTCGTTTGTCGGAAATATCGGCGAAGTGTTCTTTTGGACATTTAACGGTGCACTCTATATCTTATAGCGTACCCTACATTCGGTGCAAGTCGTTTGTTAGCGTTTTTTGGTAAATTTATTTACTTTTTCAATTTGTCTTTTTTTTCGTTCGCTAATTCAAACCGAAGTAGGTTTTTGGCTTCTATTAATCATTGAATTTACCAAGCTAATAAACGCTTCACCCTACTCTCCATTCTGGTCGGCATTCATACTGTTTGTGACACTCCAATGCAAATGTAAATATTTTTCTAAATTCTTTTTTAATCAACACATTGTCTTAAATTTCACCAAATTTTCGAAAATTTGATTTTTTTTTTTTTTTCAAACCTAGGCAATTTTGTTTTTTGAAAAAAAAAAAAAAAAAAAAAAAATTCTTTAATTCTGAATATTTAAAAAATAAATTTTGAACGTAATTTTTACATTTGGCTTTTTTCATATTTGGAAAAAAAAAATTTTCTGCGTTTCTTTAATTTTGGAAAATTTTGATTCTAGTTTTTTCTTCTTTTCGTTGTTTGTTCATCGAAACCTTATTTTTTTTTCGGCGGAAATAAATCTAAGAGAATAGATCTCCGTATTTCTTTTTGCAAACTATTTTTGATTTTGATTCTTTTCTATTTTTGTGCGTTATTTTGAAAATTATATTTCAAAAGTGCACCAACTACTTTTACCGAAACTAAATTTTGTTCACATTTAGATTTTTTTTTCTCAATTAAAATTTCTGTTCGATTTTCGAAACCAAGTTATAATGTCACTTGATTCATTCATTCGTTTAGCCGATCGTCTCACAGAGTTCGATGCGGACATCAGTGACAATAAAGTTCCACTATGCTCTGCTCTTTCGGTAGAAATTCATATTGACGAACTTAAGTCAACTTGGTCAGAAATTAAGGCTGCATTCGACAGACATCTTCATGATCGGGACAACGAAGAGGAAGATGACAATGAGAGTGTAGACGACGCAGACGGTGAGCACGGGGGTAAAGCCTCAGAACTCGAAACGTTGCGTGCCAAGTACAAAAGTACGTATGTGACGTACTGCAAGTGCTTGACAAAATTGGGTCAGCTGTGTGAGGATTTCAAGAACCAATCAGTTCTTAGGGAAATTCCACCCCCTCCTATCAGCCATTCTCAAAAATTTGATTCTCCCGATACATATTCCGGCTATTCTTTCCATCTTCCACCGTGCGAAACCGAGGTCTTCAATGGGGATTATATGTCTTGGCCCACATTCCGGGATATGTTCACTGCCGTGTATATCAAGAATTCCCGTCTTAGTCCGGTCGAGAAATTGTTCCACTTGACTCAGAAGACACAAGGTGAAGCACGCGACATAGTTCAAAGAAGTCCATTGACCAACCAAGGCTTTCAGTTGGCTTGGGAAAATCTGTGCAATCGATTTGAAAACAAGAGAATCCTTGTCAATGGGCAATTAAAGATTTTATTCAACCTTCCGACTATTCCAACTGAATCCGGAAAGGCTATTAAGGATCTCCAACGCGATATGAATTCATGTATTTCTGCTCTGCAGTTACTTGATATCGATATCGGAAGTTGGGATCCCATTTTTGTATTTCTGTGTTCCAACCGCCTTCTGGATTCAACATTAACTCTGTGGGAACAAAGTTTAGCTGACAAAACTTCAATTCCGAAATGGTCAGCTCTTGATTCTTTCCTGACAGATCGACATCGAACTTTAGAGTCAGTTTCGGAAATTCGAAGTCTGCCTAAGTTCAACGATGGACGTCAAGGGAATCAATCAGATAAAAATTCGCATTCCAAGGGAGCTAGGAAAATTAGTTCGTTCCAGAATAAGATTTCCTCTCCAAAATGTCCACTGTGCCCGAAAGAGTCGCATATAATTCGCAAGTGTCCGAAATTTCTGAACATGGACCACAATCAGCGACTTTCGGAAATTAAAAAACAAGGACTTTGCCTAAACTGTTTTTCCAAATCCCACGCGGTAAAGAATTGTTCAAGCAAAAATAATTGTTTTGAGTGCAACAAGCGTCATAATACTTTGCTGCATAAGGGCTCAAGTAATTCCAACAATTCTTCCAATCCGTCACCTAGCACAAGCATCAGTTCTAGTTTGAATCCTAACTCCGCTCCATTTTCTTCCAATTCAATACAGTCCACTAGTCCAGGAGCTGGAGTTGTTCAAACTTGTTTTTCAACAAATTCTCGGGGTGTTTTACTAGGGACGGCATTAGTAAAAATATTGCATTTGGGGGTTACTTATCAGGCCCGCGCGCTCCTCGATTCTGGTTCTGAAGGGACTTTTATTTCAGAGCGGTTGTTCAACGTTCTGAAACTCCCATTCAAACGTACGAGCGCTCGCATTTCCGGTCTGAACAATTCAATTTCCGCTACAGTTCAAAAGGAATGCACTTTAGTTCTTGGCTCTAGATTTGATGAGAATCTAGAGATTTCAGTCAATGCATTGGTTGTTCCTCATTTATCAGGAAATCTTCCATCGCGAACAGTTCTGGCGCCTTCCATTTCCGATCTTCCGCCAATTCAATTGGCAGATCCACACTTTTACACAAGTTCTAAGATAGACATACTTATTGGGGGTGATTCCATACCTTCTATTATGCTATCTGGTGTAAAGCGTAAGATCTGTGGTTCATTAATGGCCCAAGAAACCATTTTCGGGTGGATCTTGACCGGCCCAGTTTCACTTCTTCCCTCTTCTACCACCTCCAACATCGTTTCGAATTTCTGCGAAATCTCTTCAGATAAAGAGATTTCTCGCTTTTGGGAGGTGGAGAATCTTCCACGGAAGAACTTCATGACGGCATCAGATAAGTTCTGTGAGGATTTGTTCGTCGCGACCACGAAGAGGAACAAAGATGGTAGATACGTCGTAGCTCTGCCGTTCAAAGAAGGATATCCAAAAAGTGTGCATATTGGCCAATCCAGAGCAAGTGCCATGGCACAATTCCTTCGAAATGAAGCTCGACTTCGTCGAACTCCTGAATTCAAAAGAGAGTATGATAGTGTAGTTCTAGAATACGCCCAGTTGAAGCATATGTTCGAAGTTTCGCCTCCAAGTTTGTGTAAAAATCCTCTGCATTATTATTTACCACATCATGCAGTTATCAAACCGGAGAGCACAACCACGAAGGTTCGCGTGGTATTCAATGCTTCTTCTGCATCCTCCAATGGGTTAAGTCTCAACGACATTTTGCATGCTGGTCCAGTACTGCAAAGTGACTTAACTCTTCTAATCCTGAGATGGAGGTTTTTCCGATTCGTATTCAATGCCGACATTCAAAAAATGTATAGGCAGATACTTGTACATCCAGGTCATACTCCATTTCAAAGAATTTTATTTCGAAATGATATTGATGAAGACATTCGTGATTTCGAGCTGAAAACAGTGACCTTTGGGGTCAACTGTGCTCCGTATCTAGCTATTCGGACTCTCCTCCAACTAGCTGATGATGTGCAAGCCAGTCATCCGATTGCGAGCAAAATTCTTCGCAATTATATGTATGTGGATGATGCCCTGGCTGGTGCTCATTCTATTTCGATGGCTATTAAAGGAAAGAATGAGCTAAATTCTGCTCTCCAATCAGCCGGTTTTTCCTTGAGGAAGTGGACGGCAAATTCAAAGGATATCTTAGCGGATCTTCCATCCGACCATTTGTTGTGCGAAGATTTTCTCGAATTCGATGAGAGCAGCACTGCAAAAACGCTAGGAATTCGTTGGAATGCTCGTTCTGATTCTTTTTATTTCGTCACAAGGCCCTTTCCTGCCTCTTGCACTAATACTAAAAGAGAAGTTCTCTCCCAAATTTCGAAATTGTTCGATCCTGCAGGTTGGCTTTCGCCATGTATAGTTGTTGCGAAAATTTTGATGCAGAGAATTTGGTCTGAGGGCACGGGTTGGGATGAGGTCCTAACACCTGGCAGTCTTTCCCAGTGGAAGCTGTTCCAATCCACTTATGCCAGTATCGATCAGATTCAAATTCCAAGATGGAATTTATTATAGTCCAGATTCTGATGTTCAATTCCACGGCTTCTGTGATGCTTCGGAGAAAGCATACGCAGCCGCTTTATATATACGAATAGCTAAAGGTACTTCCATTTCGACTCACCTGGTCTATTCAAAGACCAAGGTTGCCCCTGTGAAAACATTGTCCATTCCGAGGTTGGAACTTTGTGGTGCTGTCCTTTTAGCAGAAATGATCGATAGTTTACTTCCAGTATTGGATGTTCCAAAGTATTCCATATTCTGCTGGACAGATTCTACCATTGTCCTCTCCTGGCTTTCTAAACCTCCTTGCTGTTGGATGACCTTCGTCGCCAACAGAGTTTCACAAATCGTTCAAATTACTGACCCTTCCAAATGGTTCCATGTGCCTTCGGAGACTAATCCTGCGGATCTTGCGAGTCGAGGACTTCTTCCTCAGGATATTGCCGATAAGGATTTATGGTGGTATGGGCCGTCATGGCTCCGAGACTCTACGAGTTGTTGGCCGAATTCCAATCCCTCTCCTACTTCTGAGACGGATTTGAAGCGTAAGTCAGTACAAACTCATTTTTCCTATTTCCGAAAATTTGAGGACATTCTTGAACGATTTTCTTCATTTCACAGGGCTCTTCGGGTGGTTGCATACGTGTATCGATTCTTCAATCGTACACATCCGAAATTCCGTTCGAACTTCTCCAAAGAATCCACTTTGATTACGAGTTCTGAACTGTCTATAGCCAGAGACGTATTAATTAGAATGTGCCAAAAGGCCTATTATCCGGAGGAATATAAGGTACTATTTTCCAAGAATTCTTTAGCTTCATCTAGTTCGCTTTTGAATCTAAATCCTTTCCTAGATTCTGGCGGCATAATTCGCGCTTGTGGTCGTCTCGAGTCATCGCCGGGGCTCTCATACAGTGAGAAACATCCTATAATTCTGCCGTACGGATGCCAATACTCCAGACTCTTGGTCCAATTCATTCATCAAGTCACTCTTCATGGTGGCAACCAGCTGGTACTGAGAATGGTGCGCACGCAATATTGGATTCCGAAGGTTAAAAACTTGATAAAGGCGACTATAAACAAGTGCAAGCCGTGTATTCTGTATAAAAAGCGTTGTCAGAAGCAGCTCATGGCCGCTCTGCCTCCCGAGAGAACAACATTCACACGACCATTTGCGCGTACAGGGTTAGACTTCGCTGGTCCTTTTGACCTTAAAAGCTACAGCGGACGAGCCTGTCGTATAACTAAAGGCTATGTCTGCGTTTTTGTGTGCTTTGAGACAAAAGCAATACACCTAGAAGCGACTTCAGACTTGTCCACGCCTACATTCTTGGCTTCATTCAATCGCTTCGTCTCTCGTAGAGGATGCCCATTACATGTATATTCCGATAATGGTACAACCTTCGTTGGGGCATCTAAAGTCTTAGCGAAAGAATTCATTCGGACTTCGCACGACGCTGTGAGAGCTAATTATTCAGTTCAAGGGTTGAGCTGGCACTTTATTCCCCCAGGTGCTCCCCATATGGGTGGACTATGGGAAGCGGGTGTGAAAAGCTTTAAGTCCCATTTCCGAAAGTTCGCTGGCTCCTTCAAGTTCACGTTCGAGGAGTTTTCCACTCTTCTTGCGAGAATAGAAGCTTGCCTTAACTCACGTCCTATATCTCCAATGTCTCAGGAGCCCTCTGATTTTTCGGCCCTGACGCCAGGACATTTCCTAATAGGTTCTCCGATACTTTCACCTATCGATCCGCTTGTTGAAGAACGGCCAGCTTCAGTTCTTAATAGATGGCAGAGACTCAAGGCAATCCACCAGGGTTTTTGCACTCGATGGAAAAATGAGTACTTGCGTGAATTGCAAAAACGTGTCAAATGGCAATCTTCCGAAGATAATCTGAAAGAAAACACATTAGTCGTAATCGCAGATGTCAATGTTCCACCAAATTCTTGGCGTCTTGGCCGCGTTTCCAAGACATATGTTGGCACTGATGATCGTGTTCGGGTTGCGGATGTGATAACCCAGCGGGGTATCATCACAAGACCCATCACCAAACTCGTCGTCCTTTCATCCGAGCATTAATTTTTCCAACTTCCACAATTTCCTCCTTTTCTTCTTCGCCTTGGTTAGCAATCATGCCCAAATCGTCCAATCGCCGCCACAACAACAACCGCAACCGTCGATCGGGTGCTAAGTCACGTCCATATAAGGCTAGTTCCAGGAAAGCCACCTTGTTTATGTGCCGGCTGTGCCAAAGTCCACATCCTCTCCGATCATGCAACAAATTCTTAAATATGGATGGGACTGACCGAATGGAAGCGGTCCGAAAACATAAATATTGCATTAATTGTTTGGCGCATGATCATTCACATGGCACTTGCTTCAGTGATCACGGGTGTAAACGTTGCAATAAATTCCACCACACGCTGCTCCATTCCGACTCGAAGCAGCAAAATCGGCAATCAAAGCATCCCCGTTCGCGATCGCGGTCCTCTCCACCGAAGTCGGAAACGTCACAGCAACCGACCCCTCAGAAGACTGAACCCACGAAGACCGCACCATCCACATCGAAATCAGCGTCGCTTTCTGCGCTGATTAACCAGAACAGCACCATCCTTTTGCCGACGGTCCTGGTGAAAATTCAGGGCACATCGGTGAAGGCCGTCGCACGATGCCTGCTCGACACCGGGTCTCCGGTAAGTCGAATTTCACGCAGAATGGTCACGAAGTTAAATTTGACCACACTAACGTTGAAGGACGAAACGATCTGTCCACTCACACTGCGGTCTCGTTTCGAATCAACTGTTAAGGTTGAGGCGACATTTCGAGTGGATAATCGAATTGCAATGCGCACGCCGGCAGAGTCACTACCAGAGGATTACAAGAAGAATTTTCCGCATCTTTTCTTCGCGGATCCTAAATTCTACGAGTCTGCCCCTATAGACATCATCATTGGGGTAGATGCCTATCCCACGATTATCACTGAAGGTCGGTACACTAGACCGGGGCTACCTACTGCACAGGCTACTATTTTTGGGTGGATGATCTACGGTTCATGCACCACATAAATTTTATTACGTTTCGCACTGAACTCTAGAAATATATATGAATTAATAAACTGAATATTGATATATGCACTACCAGGTTTCTTATTTGCAGTCCAAAACACAAACTTACATTTTAATTTTTTCAGCTAGATTTAAGCTATTATAATTCAAGCTATACATTCAAAAAATACGAATTTCCTGATGCGCTTCTCGCATATGTCCGTTGGAATGTAAATTCAAAATCTCATCCATTTTCATAGTTCCCTTTCGACAAGAGTCTATATAAGACAGATCAGTTATTGTTCATTCATTGCAGTGGCACTGCAAGGCGAGCGGAATGTTGATGCCAAAATATGTATATTTCCCATAACTTTCATAT
>JAHXMU010010438.1:0-10434 GCA_019455685.1 Philornis downsi
AGTAAACAACTGAAATGAAAAGTTGCCATAAATAAAAACTGCAACTAGAAAAACACAAAACAGTAGCTGCAACAACAGCAGCACCATTATCACTACAACAAGAGTGAAAATGTTTTGCCAACAAACACAGGCTGTAAATGGATACATGCAACATCTCATATATCCTTGCAACAAGCACTTGTTTCTACTTCAGATATGTACATATATATACATTACCACCGCTCCCTCGCACTCCCCAGTGGCTGGCTACCTTGTTGGGTTTGTCTCTTTGTCTCTCGCCTACTCCCCTTACATCGTTTCCGACATTCATCATTTACTCTGGGGGCGGGGGCAGAAGGAAGCTGTGATAAAAGAAACACAGCGAGCAAAAATGACCTAAATTGTTGCACTTTTTTGCCATCAATTTCGTCTTTATGTTGCAGTTTTTTCTCCCTCTACTCGTTTTTCAATTTCAATTTCACTTTCGCTTTTGTGCTTTACAAAGAGTTCAGAAAAAAAAAAATTATGACAAACTACTTTCGGTTTGTTTGTTGTCGCTGGCAGTTCTTCGTAGAAACATTTATCTTTTAAATGGGAAAATTGACATGACGAGATACCACACCGTTCGGTATCTGGAAAATTATTAAACGCTTTGTGTTCACCCCGTTTGCAAGAAAATTGCTTTTCTCAATGTGATTTTTATCTCATAGAAAACTGGATGCTTGTTCGTACAACAGAGAATGATATAATGTAAGAGAGAAAAAGAAGAGGCACCGTTCAACAAAATCCTATGCCTTTTTTGCAATTTGGAGATGAAAGTATATTGAGAATTCGCATTTATGTATAGTGGATACCAAGTAGGATATTTCGCTAGTCTTTGTTTTCATTAAATCCCAAAGAGTATTCGATGGAAGATGTAAAGTTTCCTGATAATTACGAATTTTCTTTAGTTTATTTATTTATCTACAGGGTGGCGCAATAGAACGTGCATATTTAAAAAATAGATTAAAAAATAAATACTAAAGGTATGGTTAAAATACATCTAAGGCATTGTAGAGTGATAAATGGAGTTTGTTTTTTAAAACTAACATCATCTGAATGGTGACCCTCTCTACGACGGCACTCCTCTAACCGCAAACGAAAATTATTGAAAACTTTCTTCAGTAATACTGGTGTAATGGCTGCCATTTCACCACGGATATTCTCCTTGAGCTGAACGATGTTTCTTGGATTATTACTGTAGACTTTGTGTTTGAGGTATCCCCACAAAAAAAAGTCAAGAGGCGTCAAGTCTGGACTACGTGGGGGCCATGGGATATCACCTCTTTTCGAAATCAGTCTGCCAGGGAACATCTGCTTCACCACCGCCATGGAGTCATTTGATGTGTGACAGGTAGCTCCATCTTGTTGGAACCAAGTTCTGGAATTCACTATTCTTGAACTTTCAATTTCTGGAGCCAAAAATCCGTCCAACATCTCAACATAGCGTTCCGTATTAACCGTGACGTTTTGGCCCCGCGCATTTTCGAAGAAAAAAGGACCAATTATTCCTCTGCCAGAGATTGCTGCCCATACTGTCACTTTAGGACTATGCAATGGTTTCTGGTGTTTGATTTTGGGATTTTCACTGTTCCAGTAACGACAATTTTGACGGTTTACGAACCCATTCATAAGGAAATGAGCCTCGTCAGAGAAAAGGATATTGTCAAAATTGGAAAATCGATTAAGCATTTCATTAGCAAATGCGAGCCTTGCTATGAAGTCAGACTCTTTCAATTCTTGTGTTAATTGCAGCTTATATGGATGCAGTTTAAGATCCAATGTTAAAATTCGTTGCAAACTTCGTCGCGATAATTGTAAGACAGACGATCTCTTGCGAGTCGACATTTGTGGATTTCCTCGTACTGACTCCATAACTCTCTCAACATTGTCTTCGGTCCTAGATGTTCTTGGGCGACCATTTGCTTGTGGTTTAAATGTTGAACCGGTCTCTTCAAAACGATTTACCAATATTTTAATTAAATTAGCACTCGGAGCTTCATTAATTCGCCGTAGTCCATATTCAGCACAATATAGTCGCCTAGTAGCAATACATGAACGAGAGTTTTCGTAAAATGCGCGCACGCAAAATGCGCGACGCTTCCCGTCGAACTGATTCATAGCGACTAAAACTCCATGAGCCCGCCAACCCAACGATGTAGGCACCGCCCGCCCGCGCCTTTTTTACCCCGCAAAAAAAGATGATGCAATATGCACGTTCTATTGCGCCATCCTGTATTAAGGACAATAATTGTGCACTTCTAACTAGCTTAAATTTCACTTGGTATATAAATTACATCGCTTTTGGCAGATGTTTCGGTTCACAACTGATATTATAGTTAATTTTGCCGTTATTGCGAAATTTCTATAAATTCCTCCATTGTTAACTATTTGTAGGAAAATCTAGTGAAAATGATTTACATTTCGCGGTGTTAAAGGTTCCTCCTCCCCAGTCGTTGTTTTTATTTTTGCTACAATGACCTGTATTTGTGTTAGAAACCGGAAGTTCCAAGGTGAAATTTTACATGAACAAACAACAACAACAACCAAAAGAAAGAAAAACTACAGAAACGACTCGTTAGAGAAATGTCATTATTCCTTTAACAATACAAATTTGCTCCAATGAGAACTGTAACAGAAGAAAAGACAGACAATTATGTGAAAATATAAGCAAAAGTATTCGAGTTCTTCTTTATATACTTACTGAAGTTCTTCATAATAATGATAGCTAAATAAGTAAAATAATTCTTGTATCCAAATGATAATAATAAACTAGAATAGTTCTTCCCATTTAATAAATAACAACTTTCTCTAAATGTAACGAGCACAAAATCGAATTCAGTTTTATTTAGTTTCCTACGAAAGTTTCATGGGAATGACATTCAAATATCAATTGCCTTATTCTTTTCTTTTTACCTTTGAGAGAAAAATACATTGCAAGCAGAAAAGTATGTCTTAATAGTGATTTTTCACAAGAATATTTCATCTTTAACATAAATTCTGCAATATAATGATTACGATAGTAAGAATTACATTTTCTTCGAGTCCAAAACAAAGTACTCGTACATCTTTTGCATGATATTTCCAGAAAGGTCGACCAAAATGACTGAGTGTTGGTTGAAACAGAAAAATAAGCATAAAGAATTTATTTTTATTATAATTACTCTGATAATATATAATTTATAACTTACTTAAATGCCTGACAAATTGTATTAATTACTCTACACAATAATTCTTTAAGGGAAATGTTGCTATTAGTAGTACATTTTGGACATCTACAGACGAACTTCACAATACGTTTTTTTGCGTTTTTCCGAAGAGAGTTCATTGTTAAGCAACAAACTTTGTGGACATTGTTTTCCAGTTCGACAGGTGGCTTAAATACAATAGGCTAAAGTAAATCGATTTTTTTTTCCTGACTAAAATTTTAAATATTTGGAAAAATTTTAGAAAATATACAGTTTCCTTAGAAGTCGACATTTTCTGTTTTCTGCAATGCAAAAATCAAATTGGCAATTATGCCAAATAGTAATAGTAACGAAAAAAGGAATCTGTGAGGAAAACCAATCCTACACTCCCATTGTTAGTTGGTGTAATGGAAAATATTCAATGAATCAAAAGCTGCACATTTGCGAATGATATCTACTCGTACTTCGCACTTCGTGTCCCAACAAGAACGCAAGATTTAAATTTTAAATAAAACACAGATATTAAAAAAAAATCGTGAAACTTTATTATATCGTAAAGTAGACAGAATGAAGATATGTATGGAACAACACATCGGGCAGATGGCCGCCGCGAATTTGCTGGCACACACGCGATCTTTTAATGAAAGTTTCAATGACCGTTTTGCATAAATGCTGCGGTATTTCATTAATGCAGCGTCCAACTTCCTCTTTTAAGACTTGAGTCGTCGTCGGTTTATTCGCGTAAACCATCGACTTCGACAAACCCCAAAGAAAAGAATTTAATGGTGTTAAATAGCACGATCTAGGCGGCCAATTCTGGTCTCCAAAACGCGAAATAACACGACCGGGAAATGACTGATGCAGCAATTGAATTGTTTCTCTGGCTGTATGACATGTGGCGCCGTCTTGTAGAAACCACATGCCCTCCACATTCATTTCTTCAATTCTAGGCGCGAAAAAACTGGTTATCATTTCACGATACCGAACACCATTGACTGTTTGCGCTTGATATGCCTCATTTTCATAAAAAAAGGTCCAATAATTCTTCCAGTCCAAAATCCACACCACACAGTAGTGACACGTTGAGGATGCATTTGCTTCTCGTGAATCACTCGAGGATTTTCCTCACCCCAAATGCGACAATTATGCCTATTGACGAAGCCATCAAGATGGAAATGGGCCTCGTCACTGAAGATAATTTTATCGGCAAAATTAGCATTTTCATGTTGTCTTTCCAATACCCAATTAACGAACTCCCTTCGCTGTCCATGGTCAGCTGGCTTCAGTTCCTGAGTCAATTGAACTTTGTATGCATGAAGAAGCAAATCTTTCGTAAAAATTTGCCCTGTAATGGATTTGGAGAGACCAATTTGCTGAGCTCGGTATCGAATTGAGGTGGATGGAGTTTGAGCGACATTATCACGTACAGCTGCGACATTTTCGTTCGATCGACCTGGTCGAAGGCGCGTTGTTGTCTTTACACCACTAACAGACCCAGTTTTGGCAAATTTATCCGTTAATCTCTTTACAGTTGACTCTTATGGAGCATTATTGTGACCCCAAATTCATCGCAAATTGCGAACTGTAGCCGCAAAACTTTCACCATTTTGGTAAAACAATTTCACAATGAGAATGCGTTGTTCATTCGTGTAGCGCTCCATTTTTACTAACCTCGTACCTTCTACTAGCAAACAATAACAATTGTTCATATGTCAAACAAAGACACTTCGAATGGCGCCAAATTTAAATTTTGCGTTCTTGTTGGACACCCTTTATATAATCCGTCAATAAGTAGACATACTAGTATGTATGTCACTGATGATGTACCAACATTATCGATTCAGTCACAAAAGGATCTGAGGATGGACTTGTCACGAAGTCCGAAATGCATCATTTTTATGGTTGATTGATGAATTGACTATTTCCGCAAGTAATTTCACAGTTTAGAAATAGCTCTAGTGGACTTCACAACTAAGTTGGTGTATATTCTTCTGTACACTATCAAGAAATTATCATTAACATGGTCACTGTGAAACCAAACACTCTGTGAAAGATCCAATAATGTTTTAAATCCGCTGAGCGCAATGGGCGAATATATGACAGAAAGTTGGATAGATGCACAGTTGAAGAAGTGCCAAAAATTCGACAGGGCCAAAACGTATATACCCACTACCATTAATTGGGATACGCAGTATGATCAGTCTGTTCCAATATAAGTAGGAGTTCTGAGATAAGTTCAGCCCTCGTAGTGGCATGTTTTTTTCTAATTGAACCGACACCGGCCACTTGTTGTGCGCGTAGTCTAGCTCATCCACAGATAATTGTGCGATTACACAAAAAAAAAACCCTTCTTGTTATATACTTGTACAGGATTATTTATTTAATGGTTCGGTCTGGCAAGGAGGGCAGCAGTTAAATACCTCTCATCTGGAGTGTTATTTAGTTAGTAACAGTTTTACCATTTACGAATATGGATCGTTTAACAAACGAAGAACGCGTAAAAATAGTTCAAACTTACTACAAAAGTGGTTATTCAAACGTGGACACTTTTCTTGCATTACGTGGAGGTAATGTCGTTATAATCGACTTATTGTGCGGGGAATTGACCCTGATTATAAAGAAATTGGAAGCATTACGGATGTAAAATGTAATATATATATATATAGAAGCGAAAATATCGCTTCTGTTAGGAAAAGTGTGGCGGATAATCGAATTTTCAATTCGGAGCGCTACAACCGTATGATAACCGACTTTTTTTTTGCCTGCAATTAAAGATTAAAAAACTGAACTATATGTGGTTTCAACAAGACGGTACCATGAGTCATCAACACGAACGGTTTCGTCTTTATTGGATGAGAAGTTTCCTGAAAGTGTAATTCCACATTTTGACGACATCAATTGATCACCAAGATCGTGCCATTTGGCGCCGTTAGACTTTTTTGTGGGGCTACGTCAAAGATCGTGTTTACGCGAATAATCCCCAAACGTTGGGGCATTTGAAAACCGACATTCGTCAAGTTATCGCCGATATACCGCCCGAAACGTGAAAAAAAGCAGAAACTCAAAAATCAAAAACTCCCTTTAAAAAAATGCACCAACTAGAGGTAGTCATTTAAATGGCATTTTATTTCGTACATAATGGCAGTTTCCAAGTATTATAATGAAATAAGAGTTTCATCGAAATCATAGCTTTATGTCTATTTCATTTAACTTTACTTTTGAAACCGGAAAATTGGCAACCCGGTATAATAAACAGATTTCGCGTTTTTTTTTTTTTTTTGAATTTTTGTATTTTTTTTTTTATTTCTTTATTTATTTTATTTTTAAATTTATTTATTATTTTATATTTATTATATATTATTTATTTTTTTATAATATAATTTTAACTATCAAAAATGCGTAATCTTATCGACTCTCTAATGAGACTTTTCTACACCATATCCAATTAAAAATGAAAATACTTCATTTATATTTCCGAAAATTGCAAATGTAGTTCAGATTTTACGTTTGTATTTGAGATAGTTGCAAATGAAATTGAGACTTTCTGTTTATATTTGAAATAATTTCGAATAAAAATTCGATTTTACGTTTATTGAGAAAAATACCAATAAGACTGAGATTTTCCATTTACAATTTCAAATGTAAACGAAATTTTCCATTCATATTTTAGAAAATTTTAAACAAAATTAGGATTTTTATATTTATATTTGGGAGAATTACAATAAAATTGAGAAAATTCGAAATAAAATTGTTAAAATTTTCAAAGAAGTTAATAAATGTCTTTTGTTACAACTGTACAAAATAATCATAATTCTTCAATGTAACGTAAACTGACTCAATTTCATAAGGAATTTTCTAAAGAATAAATGAAAAACATCAATTTCATTTTCAAAATTTTCATTCGAAATTTTTCCACAAATAGAAATGAAAAATTTCTATTTCATGAGCATGAGATGACGGTGGGTGGATAAATCGTGCTTTGCTTTACAAACCGCAAGTGGCAAAAATGAGGGAAATCGGTTTGGTTGGAAAAAACTTTTCCATCGATGGAGACGCAGCTGCGACTACTTATGTTGCCATGGAACTGCACGTAAAATTTAGAATTTTAGAATTTAGCGTTTCCATCCGACGACAAACAACTTTAACTTTCTAAGAAAAATATATCTTTTCTACTCCATAAATAGCAGAAGTTCAGAAAAAAACTGTAGTTATTTTACCAGGTGCTTTTTTTTTTGCCTAAATTTAGCACTCCTTTGATCAACTTACAGCTGGCGTGATTTCAATAGTTGCAGATTTTGGTGCAGCCTAACGAATGAATATGTACGAGTTGTGCTCAAAAAAAAGGTGAATTTTAATTTCTCTCAAAAAATGTTTAATTATTCATCAATTTCTATTTTACCTGCCTCAAAGTAGTCCCCCTCAGATATAATACACTTGTGCCAGCGTTTTTTCCAATGCTCGAAGCTGTTTTGATATGCACTTTTTGATATATCCTTGAGCTTTTTCAGCGATTCGAGGTTTATCTCCTCAATCGCCGCACAAAGCCGTCCTTTCATGGGTCTCTTCAATCTTGGGAACAGGAAAAAGTCGCAGGAGGCCAAATCTGGTGAATATGGCGGCTGAGGCATGATAACGGTGTTGCTTCTGGCTAATAGCTCTCGCACAAGCAAAGATGAGTGAGCACTTGCAAAAGACATGACTTCTTTGTCCACAATTCCGGGCGTTTTTTTTTTCGTATTGCTTCACACAAGCGGCGCATAACTTCAAGGTAATACTCCTTATTTACCGTACGACCTTGTGATAAAAACTCCTGATGCACTACGTCGTGGTAATCGAAAAAAAGAGTGAGCAAAACCTTAACAATTTTGCGTGCCTTTTTTTTTGGTCTTGGCTCTCCTGGACTCTTCCATTGGGACGATTGGACTTTGCTTTCGATGTCACAACTATATACCCATGACTCGTTATCAATTATGACCCTTTTAAGCAAATCTGAATCATCGTTGACGTCATTCAACAATTCCTGAGCGATGCTCATGCAATGTTGTTTTTGGTCAAAATTCAGCGATTTTGGAACAAACTTCGCTGCCACACGCTTCATGCCAAAAATTTCCGAAAAGATTGCTGGCATGAGCCAACCGATATGTCGACATTCTCAGCAACTTCTCTAATTGCAATTCGACGATTCTCCATACCAATTTTCTTCACTTTCTCAACATTTTTATCGGTTGTTGATGTGTTGGGGCGTCCAGAGCGAGCGCCGCCATTCACATCTTCTCAACCTTCTGTGAAAATCTTGTACCACTTGTAAACATTATTTTTACTGAAAGTACTCTTACTGTATCAACACTGTCAACATTTCAAGTGTTTTTGAGCACTTAATTCCATTTTTTACACAAAATTTGATGCAACTTCTTTGATAAATTTTTTTCGATAGCAAAAAATTACCAAACACGCAAAACACTTGTCTTATTTATGCCTCTCACAAACAAACTAAACATGCTATATGGATAAAACCGTCAACATACGAGTATCTTCGAGGCGAGTGTACTAACATAAAATAAATAATAATCGAAATTCGAATATAAGTAGCCCGCGGAATTTTAAAATTCACCTTTTTTTTTCTTTTATTTACACTATCATCAGTACAAAGTAAAAATATATTACATTTTATTATTAATATAGTTTGAAATTTTACATATAGTATTGCAGCAAGGAAATATCTAATATTATGGTTAAATGAAATCTATATTTAAATATATTTGTTTACAAGTTAAGGAAAAAGACAGGGAAAACTTTTATTTTTGTTAAAAATAAATTTAAAAAATAATCACTTTTTTTCACCTTCTATTAGAAGATTGAAAAGTGATCATCAGTACAAATTTTTTATTAAATCAATTTTAGAAGATTTACATTTGTCTTCAAATCTTTGTATTATGTCTTTTAAAAACTCAATAACTAACGGTCTTCCATCACTTCACGGGGGAGGTTGCAACATCCCTCAATTGCGGAAACCATCGAGAGCGTTTGTGTAAATGCCCGGTTTGTGGGGTGTGATATTGTTGCCTAAATAACCGCGGCTGATGATAGTTGCAGAAGAATATTTGTGAGAAATTCACCTTATGTTTTGAACACACCTCGTATAAAATCGAACCTTTATTCTTTATGGTGAATTTTATTTTATTTAATTTGTAATCATACATTCAGTGCAAAATTTTATAATTACAAAGAGAGAGAAAGTCCTTAAATGTTTCAAATTCGTTTTCCTGCATTTCTAGTATAGCTGCCTTTAACTTAAAATCTAGGGCAATGCAAAGCCTAGCTGAAAAAATTAAAATGTATAACATTTCCATGAATTTAAAAGAATTATAAATTTTTTGGCTTAATTTGTAAACTATAATAATGTTATTCTCCTGAAATGAAATCTACGTAACGCTCATGAACTAAGAAATCAAATTTCCAACTCTCTCTTAAATTTTAATACAGCTGACTTTAAATATGTTGTTTCTTTCCTTTCCGCTTCATTTGCATCACATCTATGCTTTTATATAACATTAAACAGATAAGTATTGAAAACTATGCATACTTAAAAGTGCATCGCCAAGTTTTCCAATACTGTCGTTGCTGGTACTAAATACCGGAGATACTCATACCCCGATATCGCTTAACACTTCCCTGTACTTTGGTGCACTTAGCGTTGTTGTATGTCGGAAAATCACTACATGGAAAATGCGTTTTGAATAAAATAAAAATGACACTATCATTCCATTGTTAATGTCGGTTTGCATCAATGCATAATCTATCTATCCCCTTGGCAAGTGCTCGAAAGTACAGGGCAACATCGTTTGAAGCAATTAATGGAAATGGGAAGTTACTACCGTAAAGATAGACAAGGAGATTATGAAGTTGGCTTAGCATGACTTCAGCGGCGCACTGCTTACAGAACAATAGATTCAGTTACATGTTGGAGAATTATTCGTTTTTGGGCAAATTATTCACATAGTAGCTTCAATCGATAGATTTAGTTACATGTCGGAGAATTATTCGATTTTGGGCAAATCGTTCACATAATAGTTTTAAAATAAATATCGGGTGGGCCATATGAGTGTTGGCGATTTAATTCTTCAATTTCTCGGCAACGCGCGGCGCGGGGTGGCGGGGGGATATGTTGTTCGCTACGCCGTTTCCTGGAAATTTAGTCGCCATGGAGCCGTACACGGGAGTGCAGCGT
>JAHXMU010010446.1:0-14357 GCA_019455685.1 Philornis downsi
TTAGTTATGAGTGACGAAGCCCATTTCCAATTAAATGGGTTCGTTAATAGGATATGGGCTATGGAAAACCCGAGAGTACTTCATCAACGACAATTACACCCAGTTAAGTGTACTGTTTGGTGCGGTGTTTCTTCAGAAAGGATCATTGGCCCATATTTTTTTGAAAATGAACGAGTTGTTGCCATTTCCATCAATGCTGATCGATATCGGGCCATGTTGGAAAATTTTGTAAGGCCAGCCGTTGAAAACCATCCGCAAATATGGTTTCAACAGGATGGAGCCACAGCGCACACTGCGAGGACCACAATGGCTCTTTTACGCGACATATTTGGTGAAAGAATAATTTCGCGTACAAGCAATTTACATTGGCCTCCGCGTTCCCCGGATTTAACCGCTCCAGACTTTTTCCTTTGGGGTTATTTAAAAGGGAAAGTTTATGTTAATAAGCCCAGGACTATTGACGAATTAAAATCCAATATTCGAGACGAAATTAACAACATAACACCGGAAATTTTGCGAAAGGTCATGGAAAATGTGTTGGAAAGAGCACATTTGTGCGAAGCAGAAAATGGCCACCACTTGCGGAATATCATTTTTAATAACTAATCTAAAAATATTCCCCATAAATTTACTGTATTTAAAAAAAAACAATTAAAAAAATATGCCTCAAATAAAAAGTTATAAACAATTCACACCACTTCGGTCATGTTGAGCCACCCTGTATATCCACAGAAATGGAGAGAATTATATCGCATGAGCAAGTTTTTCCTACTAAAGGAAAATTGCCCAGATTTGACAGCTGAATTTCATATTATCCTTTCATATAATATAACGATTTGGAAAGTTGTAAGTAAAAGTTCGACTAAAATTGGGATGATCTCTTAATGAAATGTATAAAAAAATCAATGAGATCATCTTATTATATCTGTGTGTTATAAAATTAAAATTATAACATTTAAATTCAAAATTCTTGCATTCACAAAACTGTTTTAAGAGCAACAATTTTTAGAATTAATTGAAACTTATTCAATAAGGAATACTAATTTTTTTGCTGCAATAATTCTTGTTTAGTCTTGAGCAGAAAACAAAAGCAAACTTGGATTTGCAGCAAGCATTAAGTTGTATAAATTTTGTTATCAATTAAATATATTTAACTCTATTAGGCTTTTGGTTATATTTCAAAATTTAGGTGTAAAATTTAATGCTAAAAGCTATTAGATTAATATCAAAATCAACAGCATTCCAATATACACAAACAACGAAACTCAGCAGGATATTAATAGAAAACAAAATAGCCCGAAACATGCAATGACCTCCTGTTGCTTAAAAATCAATACACACACGTACAACTATTACAATAAACAAACTGGTATTTCAGAGATTTAAAATTTCGAAAAATACCTGGTAACTCTGGTGATATAAAAATAATTTCAACACTTACAAGTAAGACGTGCAATATATAGAAAAAACACCAAACAAAAAAACCAAAAGCACCAACCAATGAACGGTAGCAAATGGACCAAAACGAAAGACTTAAGACACAAGCGCGCAATTGCGGTTATTTTACTTGGCAAAAAATCAATTAATGTTGACCCTGTTTTTCTTCGTTTTTCCTGTCCCTTGAGAACTAATTTATTTGCTTTCCTTTTGGCTGCCTTTCTATCTAAACCGAATTGTGAAGAGAAAGGAAACTGAAGAAAAACTAATGCGGTTGTTGTTGTCGTTGTTGTTGCTGCTGCTGCTGATATTAACCTTTATGTAAAAGTCAAAATGTACAACTTCACCAATCAATTGCAGTTTATATGTGAATAATGGTGGCTCATATACGATACATACAAGTTCGAATGTCTTTTTCTCTTTCGACAATTGCGAAATGCATACATTTTGTAGATTTACAATTGTTTATTACAAGTTATTCTTTTTCCGACATACATTCACTTGGGTTGTGTGTCAGCCGACCACAATAGCCAGTTGGGGGGTTTTGTTTTTTGTGTGATGGTCAAAATCGGTATACTGTTCATGTGAGCATGACCTGAGGCATTGATAGATATATGTGATACATAACACATGTACACGATATAATAAATTGATTGGTTTTTTTTCAATTAATTTCTGTGAGTTTGGGGTAAAAGTTTACAATTTGTATTAGATTTCAATTTGTTATTAATGTGTGAAGAAAGTACGTTTTAGAGAGGATTTACAATACTATTAACATATTGATATCCCGTATTTCATAATCCTGTGTATTGGAATCAACATTGATTATGTCCTCTTTTTTGCTAAAATTATCACATTTTCAAATAATTTCTCAGCATTCGTTCTTAAAAATAGAGACAAAATATGCAAAAGGATAAGCATACGCTGGTGTTATTGACGTCTTTGATTGATGATTTCTACATATCAATTTACTATTTACAGTGGGATAAAACTATTATTCACTTCACTACTTCAACTTGCCTTTGTATCACTATCATGACTAAGTATGACAAATAGTTCGTGCGATTGGTCGCGTACTATCCACTCAGTATACATAGAGCTTGATACATTCATTAAGATTTCCTAATGGAAACATTAGCTGATTCCTTAATAGTCGGCGCACAAATGTGAATCACCCACTTAAAACTTCGTACAAACAACCACTGGACGAGGGACAGTGGCAAAAGACAAAAAACCAATCTGCTATTTGGGAAACGACTTGAAATTTTACAGCTATGTCTTCAAAGCTTCGGTTCCTGCTCCATCAAAAATTAGAATGTTAGCTAAGAGATCGAAAGAAAGCTGAAGCGTTCGAATGGTTATTATTAGAAAATAAACATGCGATTTATTGACAAAATACCTTAAAGATGAGTAAAGATTTTGAAAGCGATTTTTTCCCTCCAAAACTTCGCCAAATATAGAACCGCTTTGACCTCAAAGTGGTTCTAACAAGATGGTGTAATTTGTCATATATTCAATTCTGTTACAGCAGAACTGTAACAAAAAACAACACATTCAGTTGGCTCTTAAATTCTACCGACGTTATTGCAACTGATTTTTTGTGGTGTTATTACAAACAGGAAGTTTCCCAGCAAAAAACAAGAAGTCATTCCAAAAGAATAGTATTTTGATAGCTTTTCACAAATACAGGTTCATCCATTTAGTAGTTTCTAAACCGCCGGTCTGGCAATGACAGTCAGCTGTTAAATACGCGTCATCTGAAGTGTTATTTGTTTAGTGAAAGGTTTGCCATTTACTAATATAGATCGTTTAACAACGTTTAAAGATAAACTTAAAACTTACTATAAAAGCGTTTATTCAAATGTCATCCAACGCAATCGATTTTGACTTCATTGCATGAGAAGTTTCCAAAAAGCATTTTGGTGACGTCACCAAGATTATGCGATTTGACGCCCTTGACCCTTTTTTGTATGGCTACGTCAAAGACAGTGTTTACGCGAATAATTCCCAAACGTACCGCCCGAAATGTGCCAAAAAGTAATCGGAAACTATCTCTAAAGGATCCACTGCTGCAACCAATCCAGAGGCGGTCATTTAAATGACTTAAACTTTTTTTTTGTATGGCTACCTCAAAGACCGTGTTTACGCGGATAATCCCCAAATGTACCGCCCAAAATGTGCGAAAAAGTAATCGGAAACTACCTCTAAAGGAGCAATAGATCCTTTACAACCAATCCAGAGGTGGTCATTTAAATGACAAACTTTTTTTTGTATGGCTACGTCAAAGACCGTGTTTACGCAGATAATTCCAAAATGCACCGCCCAAAATGTGCAAAAAAGTTAAGAATCCACTGCTGTAACCAATCCAGAGTCGGTCATTTAAATGATTGTATTTCATAATGTCAGGCTCCAAGGATTATAATGTAATAAAAGTTACATCGACAAAGCTTTATGTGTGTTTTATTTAACTTTAAATTTAAAATCGAAAAATTGATAATCCGGTACTATGTGAGCATATTCTCTGATTTTTGGAAAGCCCTTTTCAATTACACCAGAGACGGATGAAAGAAAATCATTTAAATGACAGTTGTGAGAATCTTTTTCTTCTCAGGTGGCGACTGGAATAGACATCCTTATCTATTATCCGCCACCCGTAGAAAACAATTACCAGCGCTTCGATCTTCTGCGCTTCTCGTCACACCAAGTTTCGACAGTATTTCAGAAGCCTGGTCCTTCCAACGGAGTTTCGGTCCACCTCTTCTTTGCCGTCCATCGAGTTCGTTGTCGAAAACTTTAAGTGCCGGAGCATTTCGGTCCATCCGCACAACATGACCCAGCCAACGCAATCGCTGTTTATTATTGCGTTTGATCACGTCGATGTCAGCATATAGCTCATGCAACTCCTTGTTTAGGCGACGCTGATACTTTCCGTTAACCATGATGGGTGCATATATTTTCTGGAGTATTTTCCTCTCGAAAACTGCCAGTACTGACTCATCCGTTTGCGTCATTACCCAGGATTCTGCGCCATATAACAAGACAAATAGAAAAAGCGTCTGGTACAGTCGGATATTTGTTTGTCGAGAGAGGGGTTTATTATTGAATCGCCTGCTTTGCTCACTGTAACATCTGTTAGCAAGCAATACCCTGCTCTTTATCTCCATGCTGACATCATTTGTTTTGTTTGTAGCGGAACTGAGGTAGATGAATTCTTCCACCACTTCAAAATTATGGTTGTCAACGTTCACACAACGTCCCAAACGAGTAGACACTTTGTTCGTTGAAACCAATAACTTTGTTTTATTCTCATTTACCACCAAACCCATTTTCGCTGTTTCCTTCTCGATGCTTGAGAAAGCTGCAGTAACATCTCGCAGTCTTCGCCCAACAATGTCTATGTCATCTTCATATGCGAGTAACATATGGCTTTTATTAAAAATGTACCAGTCGTGTTAACTGCAGCTTTCCTCATAATCATCTCCAACAGTACGTTGAAGAGGTCGAACAATAGACTGTCGCCCTGCCTAAAGACTCGTTTGGTGTAAAAAGGCTCGATTAGATTTTTGCCTATCTTTACTAGACTTCATGTCGGTCAGCGACATCCTACAAAGACGTATAAGCTTCGTAGGAATTCCAAACTCGGACATGGCCTCAAACAGAGTTTGCCGTATCAGGCTATCGAAGGCAGCTTTATAATCGACATAGAGATGGTACTTATCGATCTGTTGTGAGAATAGTAAACGTTTTTGCCATTTTTTTTTTTCTTGTTTCTGATGCAGACATTTTAAATTACTTAACATGTATTTAAAATTTTTTTTCGGTTATAATTAATTAGTCACGTAAATTTTTAGTAAAAGGAGAAAATTATCATGAAAAATTGGAAAGAGGAAAAAGTCAGCGGGGGCCAAAAACTCACGCACAAGCATCGATGTGTGAGCTGGTGCGTTATCATGGTGCAAAATCCATGATTTTTACACCCGAAACGAAATTAGAAATGATTAGGATTCTGACAGTCGGATTCCATAAAATATTCAAAATGATAGACGAACGAATTGTCAATAGGCGAACGTATTCTTACCAACGTTTTTATAAAATGTACGGAAGTTTTCGTCAACTACTGAAGTTTTCAAAATAAATGCATATATTTTTTTCAATATTTCTTTATATTGCTTGATATGAAGAAAATAGTCACTTTGATTCCTTTCCGGAATCAGAACACAAATTTTGAATATTTTTGATTTAAGTTCAAGAAACTCTAAACGAATCAAAACAATTTTCGGATTTGATTTAGTTTCGGTGACGGTCCTTGAACACACAATACATGAACAGACGGACAGATATAAAAGCAGGCAAGGCTAAGTCAATTCAAAAGATGATTATCAGTTGATCGATGTGCATTTTGAATGGCTTAGAATCAAAATTTCTAGACGTTGCACTAACTCTGTACACCACAATATCTTTACAACAAATAACTAAATGACCTTTAATTGAATTTTCAGGATTAGTACCTTAAAAACTACCCCCCATTTGATCAATGTTTAGGAAACACTGGTTTGAATCTAAATCTAAATCTAAAACTAATTTCAGATCAAGTTTTGTTTTTTTTTTCCAAGTTAGTTAGTCGCTCTGCTTAAGATTTATTATTGACATTCAAATTATAAATTATACCATTAAATTAGCAAAGTTTATGCAAGAAACATGACAAAGACAATCATGTGAAACTCAGACATCGAGCACAATTAAAAATCATGGGGATATTTCTTAGTTCTAGTTGTTGTTTAGCCATATTATTCTATACACTTAAATCATGTTTATAAAACGTTAGATTGCTTTTTTTCCATTTTGCTAAAATACAAACCGCATAAATCCAACGTATATCAAAGCGCTAGAACCGCTTAAGACATTCTCTTTGAACTGCACTGCACAGTCAAACAAAACAATCGCCCATGAAACTGGTTATATGAGAACCATTTCAAAATCGAAAGCCTCAGTGACAGTCATAAAACCTTTTCTATGAATCATCAGCAAGTATTCTGTAAATGTTTTGCTTTATTGCATTTAATGATCTAAGTATTGTATAAAGTAATTTATGTCTTAATAGATTTCAAAATATAAGTTTGCATTATAAATGATTTGATGTTGCATTTATGGAATAAATGGATATAAAGTGTCGAACATGTGTATTTAATCGATTGTAATAGAAATTGTTAATGGTAGTGGTCTGTTTGTCACCAGGAATGCCATATGCCATTGATAATAATATTAAAGAACAATTATTGATTTATCACAAGATTGCATCAGAATAGAACAGAAATACAAAAGACTTAAGACACGAACCTTGCACGTGTAATGTGGAAGAAAACATATTCATTAGAGTTTTACAAATTTTTCAAAGCTAAATAAACCTAACGATCTCATGCTTAATTGCAATTTATATACGTCTGCAAAAACTAAGTACAAGACAAGAATGTTAATACTGAGAGGTTCTCAGGAAATTGCTGAAATTGGTTCATAAAGATCAGTGATTAGTGGAGAATAATTTGTGTAAAATCTGCTAATAAATTAGGCCGCTTTTGAAGACTACTGTCATTCTATATATAGAAAAGATTTATATACCATCAGAAAGTAAATATAACCAGACATTTCAACGTTCACCAATTGTTTGACAGTAGTAAATCAAGCAAATCGGAATTGCTAAGAGTTCATCAAATAAATCGTTACCAAATATAGCCAGTTGGTATTAGTTGATGAGATAATTTGCGTGCGTAAAACCCAACACATCTTCTATTGATTCAAAATGGATTGTATAGCCTTCAAGGCCTTTTCCGAAATAATACACTGGTGCCAACGTACATAATCCAATCATTAAAACATTTTAGCAAACGCATTTCCACCAAAAGACTTCAGTTCTCGCAAACTGAATATAAGGTGAATTTTGAAATTTCGCGGGCTACTTTCGAATTTCGATTATTTTTTTTTTTTTTTTTTTTTTTTGTTGATGTTGGTACACTCGTCTTGAAGAGACGTTGACGGTTTAATCCACATAGCATGTTTAGTTTGTTTGTGAGAAGCATAAATAAGACAAGGCAGTTTTCTGATATCGAAAAAATGGATGAAAGAAATTGCATCAAATTTTGTGTAAAAAATGGAATTAAGTGCTCGAAAACACTTGAAATGTTGACAGTGGCATACGGTGAGAGCATTCTGAGTTAGAAAAAATGTTTACAAGTCATGCAAGCTTTTCACAGAAGGTCGAGAAGATGTGCTCTGGACCCCCCAGCACATCAACAACCGATGAAAATGTTGAAAAAGTGAGGAAAATTGTTATGGGGAATCGTCGAAACACAATTAGTTTCAGTTTCTGAGGATGTCGGCATATCGGTCGACTTATGACATGCAATCTTTTCGGAAATTATGGACATGAAGCGTGTGGCAGCGAAGTTCGTTCCAAAATTGCTGAATTTTGACCAAAAATAACGTCGCATGAGCATCGCTCAGGAATTGTTGAATGACGTCAACGATGATCCAAATATGCTTAAAAGGGTCATAACTGGTGACGAATCATAGGTATACTCGTATGGTTATGACATCGAAACCAATGCCCAATCGTCCCAATGGAAAAATCCAGGAGAGCCAAGACCAAAAAAGCACGCCAAGTTCAATCAAATGTCAAGGTTTTGCTCACTGTTTTCTTCGATTGCCATGACGTAGTGCATCAGGAGTTCTTACCACAAGGTTGTACGGTAAATAAGGAGTATTACCTTGAAGTTATGCGCTGTTTGCGTGAAGCAATACGAAAAAAAAAACGGTCGGAATTGTGGAAAAAATGCATGGCTTTTGCATCATGATTATGCACTTGCTCACTCATCTTTGCTTGTGATAGATTATGTGGCCAAAAACAACACCGTTATCATGTCTTAACCACAGTATTCAGCAGATTTTACCTCCTGCGACTTCTTCCTGTTCCCAAGGTAGAAGAGACCTATGAATAGACGGCGTTTTGCGACGATTGAGGAGATAAAAACCGAATCGCTGAGAGAGCTCAAGGACATACCAAAAAGTGCATATCCGAACTGATTCGACAATTGGAAAAAACGCTGGCACAAGTGTATTATATCTAATCTGCTTTGAAGGAGATAAAATAGAAATTGATGAATAAATAAATATTTTTTGAGAAAAATGAACATTCACCTTATTTTTTGAACACACCTCGTACACATTCTATCCACTGAAAATGAACACCTCGAAATAGTAATTTGAGTCTTGGTGAAAGGGAAATGCCAGCTAAAGTCATATTAAGTGAATATGATGCTTGCTCGATGATATGTTGAGTTTTTGGCTAAAAATTCGGCTAGTGAGAGTGCATTTTATCACTGCGCAAAAAAAATAAGTTTTCTTTTCACAAATCTGATGTTTTTCGACGCATTTGCTCTCTTAAACTCTGCATAATGGCCACATAATATTCTTCTTTTACCCTCTGACTTTCCGGCAAGAATTCCAAATGCAATAATCAAAGAAATCAGTCAACATTACTTTAACATTTAATACAATTTTTGTGTAGTTTTCTCGGTCTCGGCTCAATTGGAAGGCGCCATTACTAAACTTGTTAACCGTTCTGTATGTCAAACATGTAAACTCATATCTCATCATCAGTTACAATACGTTTTATAAATATGAGATCGGAAATGATTCGTTCTAGCATGTTGTCAGCGATTTTTATGCAATTGAGATTTGAAAGAAAATTCAGGTCTTTGGGAATTAGTGGGGCGGCAAAGTGTATCATATCTAAACAAACTAATAAAATGGTAAAAATTGTTTTATGACACAAAGGAAGTTCAGCGGTCAACTTCCCTAAGCTTAAATGGCAATATTTAGCCACCATTTCCTTCACTTTATCGATGTTAACTACAATTGAAAACTCTGATGGTCGAGCATAGCGAAGCAAATCTTCTACCACATCTTTACTACTTTTAGGGGTAGTAGTTTTGGATAGAGTTGGTTCGCCGTAAATCTTCTGCAACATTTTCAGTGATTTGGTATACAAAATTCCATTTTGAAAAAATTCCAAATTTTATATATTTTATTTCAATATTTTCATTCATTGTATTAGAAAGCACACTTGAGATGAACAGCAATATCGTAGTACATTAACATACTTAGTATACATATCGAGCTGAAACTCCATGTCAGTATAGAGAACAGTTGTGCCAACTTAGCGGCAGAAAGAATTTCGGTAAACCCGATA
The DNA here is from genome assembly GCA_019455685.1 of Philornis downsi. Classification (NCBI taxonomy): domain Eukaryota; kingdom Metazoa; phylum Arthropoda; class Insecta; order Diptera; family Muscidae; genus Philornis; species Philornis downsi. The sequence continues at coordinate 9,683 of JAHXMU010010446.1, forward strand.
AGCGAGCCTTTTAAATTATCAACTCTGAGAACATTTTGGACAGAATGTATTATAAGTTTTTAATTTCTGCAGCTAATATTTGCACTTAAAAAACCTCAAAACCGTGTAAAAATATAATCATGTGTAACTTGCAACTCTTTGGTGTTGGAAATCATCAAAGGGGATTTTAAATACCAGAAAACGATATATCAAGTTTTGGGCTGCTAACATAACTATATTTTATGAACTTTATGGAATGAAAATCATGACAATATTTGAGGTCCAATACGTTTACAAAATCAATAATATAAGCGTTTTTTTCGTATTTCTCTAATTTTGCACATTTATCCTAAAACTTTTACTTCATCGATTTAAACTTATTTTCAACATCGCTAACCAATTGTAGCCATTATATACCTTCTCCCATTAATTGCATGATATCTAACTGCCTGTGACAACTTAAAAGACATGCAATGGGAAGGCAGCAAAAACACATCTTCGAAATTTCGAAGTTCGCAGGATCTTTTATTCTAACACTTTGTGTGTAATCTAGGAGAAAAATATATATTATAGCTTCTTGTTATAATTTCGATGAAACTTTTATTCTATTATAATGCTTGATTCATACCATTATGCTCGAAATACAATGCCATTTAAATGAACGCCTCTGGATTGGTTGCAGAAGTGGATCATTTTGAGGTAGTTTTCGACTACTTTTCCGGGCGGTATCTCGGCAATAACTTGATGAATGTTGGTTTTCAAATGCTTCGACGTTTACGAATTACTCGCGTAAACATGATGTTTGACGTAGCAAAAAAAAAAAAGTCCAACGGCGCCAAATCGCATGATCTCGGTAGTCAACTGATGTCGCCAAAACGTGAAATTACGCTTCTGGAAACTTCTCATGGAATAAAGCCAAATCGCTGGTGTTGTGTGGCTCGTAGCACCACCTTGTTGAAAGCACATATCATCTAGTCAATAATCTTCAATTGCAGGCCAAAAAAAAGTAGGTTGTCATATGGCCATAGCGCTCTGAATTGACGTTCCTCAGGCTTCATTTTCGAAAAAATATGAGCCAATGCGCACCAAACAGTATATTTTTCCAGATGCAAAGAAGAGTTTGAAGCCGATTCGGCCCAGCCGATCAGCGCTCGGCCGCCGATTATTATTTGTCGAGTGAAGCCGCCGATGATTCAATCGGCTTTGATAAGCCGCCGATGACATCGGCGCAATTTGTGTACTCTTTCACTTGAGTTAAGAGTTTTGTATTTTATCCCTAATATTTTACTACTATTCTGTGCATATATATAAGCTTTTTAAACAAGTCCCGTTAAGCTTCATTTGGTTAATTCCAAAAAATTTTTATTTCGAAACTAAAATGACACAAAAGTGCCTTGAAGATTTTTTCTTAATAAACAATAACCACGAACCGCCAATTTCCGACGAAGATTGTGTTGGACCTGAGAAGAATATAATAAAAAAGATTCAGCGAAAATTGTAATAAATAGTGGGGCAACAGCCGAGTGCTGGCGTTATTTTGGAAATGCTCTCGATTATTAAGTTGTGTTTTATTACATGTGGGAGTTTTTGATCAATACTTTGGTAATGGCTACATCGACCCATTTCCTTCACTTGGTAGAATTATAAAATACATCAATTCTTAAGGTTTTTAAAATGTGTTTTGCTTGCTGTTATTTGGCACTTTGGTCGGACCTAATTTTTGGGTTATTTCCAAAAAGGAAACCTTTTTTATTTTTTTTTATTTTGTTGAAAACATTTATCTTAACATTTGGCTTTTGTTTTGTAATATTTGCCTTTGATGTTTTTTTACATTTTGCTTTTTGATTGTTCCTTGTAAAATTTTACTCCCGTCTTTGTTACTGGTTGATTATTGCTAGTGCGGTCCTTGCTGAACGATTTATTTCCAATTCTTTCCTATTTTTAATGTCCACCTCACGGCCAATCCCTACACCTTGTTGTCATTCTATAGATGTACTTCCCGACTACAATAATGCGCCCGTGTCAGACATTCTGTTTTCTGCTTGGGATGTAAAACTCCTGCAATTTTAATGTCAGAAATTAACATAAATGGTGACGTTCTGCCAAGACGTTGCTACATGGAAAAATGCGTTTTTAACGACAGAAATAACAAAAAGTATTATTTGACTTGCACTAAATGGTAATTTAAATTAAGCGTAGCTGAAAACAGTTTCAATTAATTATATGAGTATATCGTACGCCATCCACTTTGGGAGTGTTTAATATATAAATAATTATGTTTATAAAGATGCACCACATTTAGTTGTAAATGCTGACAGATATTTTTCCAATAAAAAAATCTTGAGCCGATGAATGAGGTATCGCCGATCATTACTTGCTTCAGCCGCTGCCGCCGATGCGGTTACATCGGCTTCAAACTCTGCTGCAAAGGCTTTTCCACAATCACCTTTGGGTTCTTCAAGCCCCACATGTGGCATTTTTGCTTGTTGACGCAACCACCGAATAAGAAATGATTTTTATCGCTCAAGAAATTTTGTTTTTTTAGAAAAATCGGCATTGAAAGGTTGTTGCTGTAGCATGCAATCAGCATATCTACAGCTTTAATTGTTGCATGAGTTGGACTCTATATGGATGGAGGCAGAAATCTAAATACAAAATACGCCATAATAAGGCTTAAAATAAGTCCAATTGCTGAGGACTCCGCGGAATCAAAAAATTCGGTTTATCCACCACACTTCCACAAATTCGGCAGTGGCTTACGATGCGGTGAAGTACAGGCCTGATTACATCTGTACCGCTTTCACTCTTTTCAAATTTCTTTATAATCTTGCTAATCCCTTGCACAGTAGATCTATTACGACGACCACAATCACCGCGTAATGCACAAAAAGTGGCCTCGTTTGAATCACCATTTTTGGAGTAAGTTTTAACTGTTTTTTTTCGCGTTCCTCGGTTGCTAAGCGACCCATATTCATAAATTACAAATCTTTCAGCAAATAAATAACACCTCAGATGTCAGGTATTTAACAGCTGACAGCATTGCCAGACCGGATATAAACTATACCAGACTATAAACTACAGTGTTGTAACTTTTCAATATTCTACTTTATTGGCAAAAATGTTGATGTAGAATTCTGGTTTAAACTCAATAATTTTTGAATTCATAACTCTGACTTTAAACTTAATTTAGTAAAAATCACATGGACTTAACAAATTTTATTTTACCAGTCCCGTCATTTCAGTCATGTGAGTCAACTTACTGATACTTACAATTAATATGTTTTTGGTTGCTGCAAAAGTGTATTGGATACCAGTAGAGAGTGATTTAAGAAACAATGAAAGAAGCAAATTCTTTTCTCTTGACCCTTTCGCTAAGAAATTGTAATAGATCAAATATTGCTTTATTGATTTCAATCAAAGAAATTGCAAATCAAAGGTTACAGATCAAACATTAATTGCTTGACTTCAATCAATTTGAGTGGATGGTAATCTAAGGGACGTGTCAATGTAGTCCATTTCCATTTGCAGAACGAAGTCTGCAAAACGCCTGATGCTTAATAATCGATGTCGAATTTAATGCAGTTGAGTGAATGTTATGAATCTATCAATGCTTAGGTTAAATTAAACAACTTATATGGAAGATAGCAGAAAAGGCGTGATTATCTGGTTAAATATTTCAAATTTTATCAACCATTACAACGTAATATGTTTGACAGAAACCTAAGTTATTACACTCTACTAATTAGGCACTACAAGGGCAAATAAATTTTGATAAGTCGATTAATTTGCATGATAGATACCAGAAGGTTGGGTCAGTGTCACTCATTTTCATTTTCAGAGCTAAGCATTATCTGTGCCCATATTTGGCTTAATGGGTTAAACCGATCATTCGTATGCGATTTGCAAAATATTGTTTGTGAAGCAATTATTCCTTAATGGGTTAATGTTGAATTGCCAGTAGTTAGTCTTGATGATTCTAAATAGATAGAATAACAAGAAAACCAGTTATATCTTATTCGATCATTTATTGAATATTAATGTTAAGTTTAAATATCAAATGGTTTTTTTAGTTTTGCTTTAAATTGTCTGCGCTATCGCAGTGACTAAATTCGATGCAAGAAAAAATTTGTGTGTTTAAATTAGGACGGAAAACTGCTTGTAAATGCGAACGTCATAAATTTGGTTAAAAACGATCTCAGTCTAAAACATTAATGAAATAGATATGAGAAAGCGCTCTAAAATATACAGGTCGCATATAGAATCGTTATTGAAACAAAGATATCCCAAAAAAGACAAAAGAAGGTATTAATAATTAATTTATTATAATATTAATTTATATGGGAATAAGCTTCATTAAAATGTATTTCATTGGAGAAATTCTAAACACTCTATACGGTAACCGGAAACCGACTGTAACAACAGTTATCCCATTCAGTCTACTCAGTACACGCGACCATACGAACAACTCTGAAATATGTCATCTGATTGAAATGGCAAACAACATGAGATGGAGATTTTGCTCACATGGGTGGTGGTGTTGAAAACCTACGCACCGCCGACTTTATATTATCTGGTAAAATTTAAATTTATAATAATCATTGCCACAATAGTGGCCAATAAATTATTCATAAGAGAGAACAAAAGAAAAGAAAAAAACAACAAACAAACAGAATTCAGCTAAAACAACCTGTTTCTA